>WNGS01168583.1:725356-745356 GCA_020271785.1 Procambarus virginalis | reverse complement strand
GGGGACCAACCCCCAGGTACCAGGAGATGTAGCAATGGCAGGGACCGCAACAATTGGCCCAACCTTTGCTGAAATGCTGAAGAGCCCAGGAGCAATGTCCACAGTCAAGGAAGTTGTAATGAAAGCAGTAACCTCACAGGAGGCAGCTAGATGCACGAGCCAGCTAATGGAAAGGAAAAGAGCTGTAGTAGTGGTAGGTGTGAAGGAACAAGAGGGCTCCACAAGGGAGGAATCGAGGACTAAAGACAAAGCTGAAGTGGCAGGGATATTAAAGAGATAGGAATGGAAGGGGCTGAACGAGACATAGAACAGTTTTTCCGGATTGGCCAGTACAACAGAGACAAAAAGAGATTGATCAAGGTAGTATTCAAGAGCGAGGACATCAAAGAAGACATCCTAGTAAAGAAGAGCAAACTGAGGCATGCAAGGAACTACAAAGAGGTATATGTTCAGAGAGACATGACCAGAGACGAGATAGTAAGGGCAGCAGATGCAAGGAAAAGGCGCAAGGAGAGGGAAGGGAGCCAGGGAACCTCAGCCTCCAACCCAGCAATCCCAGAGGGGAGTGGGGAGCCCCAGTCCAGCAACCCAGGAACCCAAGGGGGGAATGCAACACCCCAGCCCACCACCCAATAGGGCCCTCCCCCCCAGCACAAACCCTTCCTTGCCCATGCACAATGCCCATCAGGAAACCAAGTCCTCCCCCTCCCCTTACCCCAAGTAGCCCCTGCTTTCCCAGCCCCTGGTCTTCTTCCTGCCCCAAGCAGGCCTGAGCAAGACCAAAGCCCTCTATCCCCCACTCCATCTCCCTCCAAACCCCTGTCAACTACACTGCAGGAGGGCGTGCCCTTTCCCCAAGCAATCCCTGCTCCCTCACCCCAGGACTTCCTCCTGCCCCAAGCAGGCCTGAGGAAGACCTAAGCCCTCCATCCCCCACTCCACCTCCCCTTGAACCCCTGGAAACTACCTCACAGGAGGAGGAGCCTACCCAAGTAACAATGACCATAGAACAACTTCCTACACTTGTGGGGAGTGAGGGTGAAATTGGATATAAGAAAGTGAGCTTCAAGGTAATGTACTCAAACATTGATGGGATTACCAATAAAGCAAGTGAACTGGCAGAAAGGGTGCAAGAAGAAAACCCTGATGTAATAGGACTAACAGAAACAAAATTGTCAGGAGTCATAACAGATGCTGTGTTTCCAAAGGACTACTATATAGTAAGGAAAGAGAGGGAAGGGAGAGGAGGTGGAGGAGTGTCCCTGCTGATAAGGAAGGACTGGAGTTTTGATGAGATGGAAATTCCGGGCTGTGACGGATTCAGAGATTACATAACAGGAACTATAACAATGGGTGGACCTAAGATAATAGTGGCAGTCATTTACAACCCTCCCCTAAATGACAGAAGACCAAGACAGGAGTTTGATAGGAACAACATGGCAACCATTAATATAATAGAGAGAGCAGCTTCAGTTGCCTGCAGGAATGGCTCCAGACTCTTAATCATGGGCGATTTCAACCATGGAAAGATAGACTGGGAGAATGGGGACCCACATGGTGGTGCAGATACGTGGAGAGCTAAACTCTTGGAAGTGGCAACAAGGAATTTTCTGAGCCAGCATGTCAAGGAACCCACAAGAGTGAGAGGCAATGACGAACCAGCTAGACTCGACTTGATATTCACCCTGAATGAGTCAGAAATAAGGAAAGTCAAAGTGGAAGCCCCCATAGGAATGAGTGACCACAGTGTACTGACCTTTGAGTACTTGGTGGAGGTAGGGATAACCTATCCAAGGATGGGAGTGGAGGGAAAAAGACTGAATTACCGAAGAGGAAAATATGACGAGATGAGGAGCTTCCTCAGAGGGATACCATGGGAAACAGAACTTAGAGACTAGAATGTGCAGGTCATGATGGATTTTGTCACCCAGAAGTGCCAGGAAGCTGCAGACAGGTTTATCCCTGTCCAAAAGGAGAAAAACGAAAAACAACAGAAAAACCCATGGTTCAACCAGGAATGCAAGGTAGCGAAGCAACTGAGTAAAAGAACATGGAGAAATTACAGAAATAACAGAACACCAGAGAGCAGGGAGAGATACCAGAGGGCCAGAAATGAGTACCTCAGAGTGAGGAGGGAAGCAGAGAGACAGTTTGAAAATGACATGGCGAGTAAAGCCAAGACCCAACCAAAGCTGCTCCACAGCCACATCAGGAGGAAAACAGCAGTGAAAGAACAAGTGATGAAGCTGCGAAAAGTGGAGAACAGATACACAGAGAATGACAAGGAGGTGTGTGAAGAACTCAACAAGAGATTCCAGGAGGTCTTCACAATAGAACAAGAAGAAGCCCCTGCACTAAATGAGGAGGTGGCAAACCAAGCAACCTTGGAGGAATTTGACCTCACCAGTGATGAGGTCAAAAGGTGTCTGCTGGAGCTGGATGTGACAAAGGCTGTTGGGCCTGACAGAATCTCACCATGGATACTAAAGGAAGGTGCAGAAGCACTAAGTGTGCCACTCTCTACGGTGTATAACAGGTCACTGGAAACAGGAGACTTACCAGAAAGTTGGAAGACAGCTAACGTGGTCCCAATATACAAAAAGGGTGACAGGCAAGAGGCACTGAATTACAGGCCAGTTTCCTTAACTTGTATACCATGCAAGGTAATGGAGAAGATCGTGAGGAAAAGGCTCGTAGAGCATCTAGAGGGAAATAACTTTGTAACGCACCACCAACATGGGTTCAGGGATGGTAAATCGTGCCTCACAGGTTTAATAGAATTTTATGACCAAGCAACAAAAATTAGGCAGGAAAGAGAAGGGTGGGCCGACTGCATTTTCCTGGATTGCCAAAAAGCCTTTGACACAGTACCGCACAAAAGGCTGTTAAAAAAGTTGGAGCAACAGGCAGGAGTAAAAGGGAAGGTGCTCCAGTGGATAAGGGAGTACTTAAGCAACAGGAAACAGCGAGTAACGGTGAGGGGGGAGACATCAGAGTGGCGAGATGTCACCAGCGGAGTCCCACAGGGCTCAGTACTTGGACCCATCTTGTTTCTAATATATGTGAATGATCTTCCGGAGGGTATAGACTCATTCCTCTCAATGTTTGCTGATGATGCAAAAATTATGAGAAGAATCAAGACGGAGGAAGATAGACAGAGACTACAGGATGACCTGGATAAACTGGAGGAATGGTCTAGAAAATGGCTGCTAAAGTTCAACTCGGGAAAGTGTAAGGTGATGAAATTAGGAGAAGGGAGCAGGAGGCTGAACACAAGGTATCATTTGGGAGGGGAAATCCTGCAAGAGTCAAATAGAGAGAAAGATCTGGGGGTTGATATCACATCGAACCTGTCCCCAGAAGCCCACATCAAAAGAATATCATCAGCGGCATATGCTAGACTGGCCAACATAAGAACTGCCTTTAGAAATTTGTGTAAGGAATCTTTCAGAACCCTGTATACCACTTATGTAAGACCAATCCTGGAGTATGCAGCTCCAGCCTGGAGTCCATACCTAGTTAAACACAAGACAAAGTTAGAGAAGATTCAGCGGTATGCCACCGGGCTCGTCCCAGAACTGAGAGGACTGAGCTACGAGGAAAGGCTAAAGGAGCTGAACCTCACATCCCTGGAAAACAGAAGAGTAAGGGGAGACATGATAACCACCTACAAAATTCTCAGGGGAATTGACAGGGTAGACAAAGACAAACTCTTCAGCACGGGTGGGACACGAACAAGGGGACACAGGTGGAAACTTAGTACCCAGATGAGCCACAGAGACGTTAGAAAGAATTTTTTCAGTGTCAGAGTAGTTAATAAATGGAATGCACTAGGAAGTGATGTGGTGGAGGCTGACTCCATACACAGTTTCAAATGTAGATATGATAGAGCCCAGTAGGCTCAGGAATCTGTACACCTGTTGATTGACAGTTGAGAGGCGGGACCAAAGAGCCAAAGCTCAACCCCCGCAAGCACAATTAGGTGAGTACAATTAGGTGAGTACAGGAAGCAGCCTATAGCACCTGTCTAACTTCCAAGTACATTTTTACTGCTAGATAAAAGGGTGATCAGGGTGAAAGAAACTCTGCCCATTTGTTTCTGCCTCCACTGGGGATCGCATGGTACCAGACTAGTACCCGAACTGCGGGTTATGAGCTACGAGGAGAGACTACGGAAATTAAACCTCACGTCACAGGAAGACAGAAGAGTTAGTGGGGACATGATCACCACATACAAGATTCTCAGAGGAATTGATAGGGTAGATAATGACAGACTATTTAACACAAGGGGCACACACACTAGGTGACACAGGTGGAAATTGAGTGCCCAATTGAGCCATAGAGACGTTAGAAAGAATTTTTTCAGTGTCAGAGTAGTAGACAAATGGAATGCATTAGGAAGTGATGTGGTGGAGGCTGAGTCCATACACAGCTTTAAGTGTAGATATGATAGAGCCCAGTAGGTTCAGGAACTTGTACATTAGTTGATTGACCGTTGAGAGGCGGGACCAAAGAGCCAGAGGTCAACCCCCGCAAGCACAACTAAGTAACTAGGTAAGTACTCATACTGAACACTTGTATGACCATCAATACACTCACACTGAACACTTGTATGACCATCAATACACTCACACTGAACACTTGTATGACCATCAAGACACTCATACTAAGCACTTGCATGACCATCAATACACTCATTCTGAACACTTGCATGACCATCAATAAACTCATAATGAACACTTGCATAACCATTAATACACTCATACTGAACACTTGCATGACCATCAATACTCATACTGAACACTTGTATTACCATCAATACACTCATACTGAACACTTGTATGACCATCAATACACTCATACTGAACACTTGTATGACCATCAATACACTCATACTGAACACTTGCATTGTGGGAAAATCTGACTCCGGTATTTGATTTAAATAATGAAAATTTCAATAGCTACGAAGAACTTTTTGTGAAAAAGTAAGAAAACAAAAAAATGAGCAAATGGTTTCATATAAATTCCAAGAACTAGTGTCATTTGGATTTTAATGGGACTGTATTTTATCATGAAATTAGAGTCAAATTAACTTACACAAATTGGGGGTTACGAGCGCTAAGATACGAGAATTAATCAAGGGTTAGTACAAGAGATGATCTTAAGTAAAGATCACTAATCAACTAAGGATTGTTAATAGCTACTTAAGTACTATAAAATGTTCTTGCTGTAAACAGTGAAAAACTTGTTGCATGAGGTAAACCGTTCCACGTGATCGTGGTGTAGCCTATTTTCTTGCTCGACGTGGACTTGGGAGCTGAAAGGCAGTTACATTGTAGTATTTGTCTTCCTAAGAATTACTGACAATATTTCCCAAATAGAAATGAGGTAACAGTAAAATGAGAAACGTACTGGTTTGGGTTTCTCTTCCTAGAGCATAACGACAACCTTCCTATCTGTTTAAAAATGTGATCACAAGACTAAATTAGAAATGAAAGAAACTTATGGTGGCTGAGCTCAGTGTCCGTTTGGTAATAAAGCTGTCCCAGTCCTTTGCCTTCGGTCCTGCTTGATGGACGTAAATTACAAGCTGGAATTAGACGAGCTCCTGGACACTGCAGTTCTCTATCTAGATAATATGAGTCTCTCACGCTTCTCCCTCCCCCCTTCCTCGGGTTGCGCATGCGCGTTGCTTTCGGCAGGAACCTCGAGCATAAATTAATTTATATACTTTGAAGTTAATTAGGGAAAGAAGAGATTGTGACGAATATTTATGTCACAATTTAAATGTTTCATGTTATAATATAACCTCTTGCAGCGTAAGTCGGTTCATTAAAGCTGCGTAAATAAATGAGAGGAATATAAAGAGGAATTGGTTTACCTTTTAATAATTTGCACTGGAGTGGTTAATTTTAGCTAAATAGGCAAGCTTTAGTAAGCAGTAATGTGATACGTGAAAAACTTATTAGTAAGCGATTATCCTTAGTAAAAGAAAGTAATTAACTGGACTCTGTTTAGATCCAACAATGTGGAGATATTTCCTGTTTCTAGCTGACGGAACATCACGGCTTCATGGAGATCAGGAAAGAATTAGCAGAATATTGCGTAGTATGAAATATTATTTTGGTTAATTCTACAACTTAGTAATTTTAGTAACTACTTGTGGTTAATACAAAGATGTTGTATAAAAATACAAAGGATGTATGAAAACTGTTGGTTATTTCCAACATGCATAATCATCAATACACTCATAATGAACACTTGCGTGACCATCACTACACTCATACTGAATACTTGCGTGATCATCAATACACTCATACTTAACACTTGCGTGATCATCAATACACTCATACTGAACACTTGCGTGACCGTCAATACACTCATACTGAACACTTGCGTGACCATCAATACACTTATACTGAACACTTGCATGACCATCAATACACTGATACTGAACACTTGCGTGGCCATCAATACACTCATACCGGGGTCCTTCTTACACTTGTATGATCTTCAATACACTCATACTGAACCCTAGCATGACCATCAATACAGTCATACTGAACACTTACATGACCATCAACACACTCATATTGAACACTTGCATGATCATCAATACACTCATACTGAACACTTGCATGATCATCAATACATGCAGATGAAGAGTCAAAACAACGTGGTTGATCAATGTTGACCAAACCACACACTAGAAATTGAAGTGACGACGCCGTTTCCGTCCGTCTTGGACCATTATCACTTATTAATGGTCCAGGATGGATAACCCAGGACCATTATTACTTGATAATGGTCACAATCGTCTTGATAATGGTCCAGGATGGACCGAAATGCTGTCATCTCTCCAATGTCTAATGTGTTGTTTGGTCAAAATCATCTCATACTGAACTGCGTGCTATACAGCTACATCAGGAAGAAAACCACAGTAAAGAAACAGGTAATGTAAATGAAAAAGGGAGAGGATTAGTACGCAGAGAATAATAAAGAAGTGTGTGAAAAGATTCAGCAAGTTATTCCAGGAGGTTTTTAAATTATAGCAATGAGAAATCCCTGAAATAAGAGAGGTGGCAACAAACCAAGCAACCTTTGAAGATACTTATATTAGCAAAGATGAAGGTAGGAGGTATCTACTTAATCTAGATGTGACTAAAGTTGTCTTTCATGCCACTATCTATGTGTAAACCAAGCCACTCTAAGCAGGAGACCTACCAGAGAGTTGGAAGACAAGTAATGAAATCCCAGTATAAAAAAGGGGGATTGGCAGGAAGCTGTAAATTACAGGCTGGGGTCCTTAAGTTGTATACCATGCAAAATGATGGAGAAGATCATGAGAAAAAGGCTGTTAGCAAATCTGGAGAGAAGGGAATTTGTAACACACCACCATCATTGGTTCAGGAATAGCAAGTTACGTCTCACGGGGTTTAATAATTTTATGGCCAATTAACAAGCATTAAGCAAGAAGGAGAAGGAGAAGAATGGGCAGACTTCATTTTCTTGGACTCTCAGAAAGCGTTTGACAGAGTTCCCAATACAAGACAGTTGCCTAAGTGGGAGGAAACAAGCTGGAGTAAGTGGTAGGGTGCTCCAGTGGATAAGGGAGTACCTAAAACAACAGGAAGTAGTGAGTTACTCTGAGGGGTGAGACTTCAGACTGGCTTGATGTCACCAGCAGGGTCCCATAGGGTTCTGTATTTGGACCTACCTTGTTTCTGATTTACTTGAATGATCTTGCACAAATTACTCTCAATGTTTGCTGATGATGCTAAAATTATGAGAAAGATTAAGACTGGGGAGGACAGCAAGAGGCTAAAGGATGACCTGGACAGACTGAGGGAATGGTCCAACAAATGGCTACTAGATTTTAACTCTAGAAAGTACAAAGTGATGAAGATAGGCATAGGGAAGCAGGAGGCCAAACACAACGTATAGCTGGGAGAGGAAATCCTTCAGGAGTCAGGACGAAAGTAAGATCTGGAAGTTGAAATCACACCAGACCTGTCCCCCTGAAGCACACATCAAAAAGGTAACATCACCGGGGTATGCAAGGCTGGCAAACATAAGAACTGCCAACAGATACTTGTTTAAGGTATCATTCAGAACCTTGTATATTTAATTTGTCAGAACAATGTTGGAATATGCGGCTCGAGCCTTGCGTCTACATCTAGGCAAACACAAAACAAAGTCAGAAAAGGTTCAGATGTATGCCACCAGGCTAGTCCACGAACTGATAGGTATGAGTTATGAGGAAAGATTACTGAAACTAAACCACACTATACTGGAGATCAGAAGAGTTAGAAGATACATGATCACTACCTTTTTCACCCAGAACTTTGCAAGAACTCCTTAGATAGAAAAGAGTGCTTATATATGGAATGTCCAGCTTTCCATATAAAGGGTACCAGGCGAATAAGACCGACAAACCGCTTCGAGGAAAGCAGCTACAACACTACTTACAAGGATGATTTTTTTAGCTAGAGGAGGAGTAGAAGAATGGTTAAAAATGATAAGACTCTACCACCAACTCTGTCAAATGCTGGAGAGGACGCAAACCAAGTGGCCTCTTTACCAGAGCCTTAGATATTAACACCAAGTAAAGCATCCAGCACTTCCACAAACATAACATCATTTTTATTTGCAAACATTCAGGGTATAAAAACACGCAAATGTAACAAAGTGCAATTCGTAGGAGATGGCCTCCTACATAAGGCAAATGCAGTGTTTGCAGCCCTAACGGAAACTCACACCAAGGACTACCATGATGGTGAAATATGGATCTCAGAGTACAATCTTTTCACATATGACAGTAAACACCGGCTAGAGGGTGGGGGAGCCTCTACATCAAAGACACACTCACTGTACTGAGATGCTGAACACCACAAATTATATGGTTGAAGTGCTGATAATCAAAATAGAGATCTTAAATGTTGTTATTGTCCTTATATATAAGTCACCGGAGGCAAATCACCAGCAGTTTAAAGACCAACTAATGAAAATAGAACACTGCTTGGAAAATCTCACAAATCCAGCCCGAACATCATTCTGCGTGGGGACTTCAACCTACGGCACCTGAAATGGAAGAACCTAGCTAATACAGTAATATCAGAAAGAATACCAAGGAATAGTCTAAATGAACAGGCACATGCAAATGACCTGCTACGGATGTGCGACAGGTTTGCTTTAAACCAGCAAATAGTAGAACCAGCTAGGAAGGAGAACACGCTGGACCTCATTTTCACCAATAATGATGAATAGATCAGGAACATAATGATTACAAATACCTGTTACTCAGATCACAACTTAATTGAAGTTCTGACAAGCATGGGGAATAGACCTTCAAAACCAGTCCCGATTCCCGATGGAGGAGATTTCAGCAAATTCAACTTCAATAATAAACAGATAAACTGGGAGCAAATAAACAAAGACTTCACAGAAATAATCTGGGAAGAACAGCTAGAAAATGCGAACCTGGACCAGTGCCTAGAAGAAATAAGCTCAGTAGCACTAGAAAAATGCTCAAACCGCATACCCCTAAGAAAAAAGAGGAAGAGATGTAGATTGGAACGATAACGTCGTTCCCTCTATAGGCGAAGAAAACGAACCGTGGAACAATTTGAGAGTCGCACCCTATCTCGGCGAAGAAGGTTAGGTAGAGAAATAGAAACAATTGAACTCAAGCTACAAGAATCATACAAAACCCAGGAGAGGCAAAGTGAGTAAAAGGCCATCAGTGAAATAGAGAGAAATTCGAAATACTTTTTCTTCTATGTAAAATCAAGATAAAAAACCACATCTAATATCGGGCCCCTGCGAAAGGGAGATGGAACTTTCACTGATGACAACAAATGAATGAGCGAGATACTCAGGAAGCAGTACGACTCTGTTTTCAGTGAGCCACTAAACACACTAAAGACTGATAACTCAAATGATTTTTTTTATGGATATGATACCACCATCAAATCATATATCAGACGTCACCCTGTCCCCACTGGATTTTGAAGAAGCCATAAACAGTATGCCAATGCACTCTGTACTAGGCCCTGATTCATGGAACTCCATATTCCTTAAGAACTGTAAAAAAAAAACACTATCACAGGCCCTCCACATTCTTTGGAGACAAAGCCTAGATACTGACGTTATCCCTGACATACTAAAAACAGCAGATATAGCACCAGTCCATAAAGGAGGTAATTAAGCGGAGGCAAAAAATTACAGACCGATAGGACTAACATCACACATCATATAAAACCTTTGAGAAAGTCCTAAGAAGTAAGATCACAAAATACATGGAATCCCAGCATCTCCATAACCCCGGACAACATGGGTTTAGAACAGTGCGATCTTGCCTATCACAGTTACTAGACCACTATGACATGGCATTAGATGCCATGAACGACAAACAAAACGCTGATGTAATTTACACAGATTTCGCAAAAGCCTTTGACAAATGGGACCATGGTGTTATTGCACATAAAATGCGTTCAAAAGGAATTACCGGAAAAATAGGCAGATGGATCTACAATTTCTTGACTAACAGAACCCAATGTGTAATAGTCAATAAAATAAAATTCGGTCCATCAACCGTGAAGAGCTCAGTCCCCCAGGGTACTGTGCTTGCTCCAGTACTTTTTCTCATCCTCATATCAGACATAGAAAAGGACACAATCTATAGTACTGTATCATCCTTTGCAGATGACACTAGGATTTTCATGAGAGTAGATAACATAGAGGACACGGCAAACCTCCAATCAGACGTAAATAAGGTCTTTCTATGGGCTACAGAAAATAATATAGTGTTCAACGAAGATAAGTTCCAGATCATGCGCTACGGAAAAAATTAAAATATACAAACGGAAACCACATACAAAACTCAGCCAAATCATAACATTGAATGAAAAGGCAATGTAAAAGATTTGGGTGAACTCATGTCGGAAGATTTTACCTTCAAAGAACACAATAAAGTAGCCGTCACAACTGCAAGAAAAATGACAGTTTGGATAACAAGAACCATTCACACTAGAGATGCTATACAGATCATGATACTTTTCTAGACGCTAGTGCTCTCTAGAATGGAGTACTGCTGCACAATTACAACCCCTTTCAAAGCTGGATAAATTGCCAACCAGGAGACCGTGCAGATATCCTTTACTGCTAGAATCCGCCCAGTAAAACATCTAAACTACTGGGACTGACTAAAGAGCCTAAATCTATATTCTTTTGAGGGCATGCGGGAGAGATACATAATAATCTATACTTGGAAAATATTAGAGTGGCTGGTCTCAAACCTGCACACAGAAAAGAAATCACATGAGACCAGGAGGCATGGTAGGATGTGCAGAATACCCGTGTTGAAAAGCAGAGGTGCAACAGGTACTCTGAGAGAGAACTCTATCAACATCAGAGGCCAGAGACCGTTCTTCATGCTTCCACTTCACATAAGAGGCATAACTGGCCGACCCCTCTCAGTGTTCAAGAGAGAACTGGATAAGCACCTCCAAAGGATACCTGATCAACCAGGCTGTGATTCATACGTCAGGCTGAGAGCAGCAGCCGGTCAGGTGAGATGCTTCCGGGGACCCTCAGCCCCGGAAGCACCTCAAGGTACCTATTAAAATTATCAGAGGAATTGACTGGGCAGATAAAGATATACTGTTTAGCACGGGTGGTACGCGAACAAGAGGGTACAGCTGGAAACTTAGTTCCCAAATGAATCACAGCGACTTTAGAAAAAACTCTTTCAGTGTCAGATTATTAGACAAATAGAATGCATTTGGGAAGTGAAGTGCTGGAGACTGACTCCATACACAGTTTCAAATGTAAATATGATAGATCTCAGTAGACTCAGGAATCTGTACATCAGTTAATTGACAGTTGTGAGGCGGAACCAAAGATCCAAAGCTCAACCCTGACAAGCAAAACTAGGTGAGTACACCGGGACCTCAGTGTTCCACATAAGCATCAGTACTGGTCCATATGCCAGAAAACTCTTCAAGTCATTACTGTTTGTTGACAATACCTGTTTGTCTTCCAAACACCATCCCAAACACACCAAATGATGCAGTAAACATAAAGCTAGTAACACTTGCATGACCATCAATACACTCATACTGAATTCTTGTATGACCATCAATACACTCATACTGAATTCTTTGATGACCATCAATACACTCATACTGAACACTTGCATGACCATCAATACACTCATACTGAACACTTGCATGACCATCAATACACTCATACTGAACACTTGCATGACCATCAATACACTCATACTGAACAATTGCGTGACCATCAATACATTCATAATGAACACTTGCATGATCATCAATGCACTCATACCAAACAATTGCGTGACCATCAATTCACTCATAATGAACACTTGCGTGACCATCAATACAGTCAAACTGAACACTTGCATGATAATCAATACACTCATACTGAACACTTGTATGACCATCAATACACTTTTACTGAACACTAGCATGACCGTCATTACACTTTTACTGAACACTAGCATGACCTGTCGGAAATCAGACCCACATAATAACATGGTTATCCCCTTCAAGAAAAGAGAATGGGTGATTTTGTGATATGGTATTATTTTTGTGGTAGTGGAATTATAGGTTTATGTGTGTTGGACGTTCATGTATGAAGGACGTTCATGTATGAAGGGCGTTTATGTATGGTGGACGTTCATGTATGTGAACGTCCAGAGTTGATGTAGCAGTGGAACAATGTGGACACGATTTGCCATTTATTTGTATTTATTTATATATATATTTATATATATACAAGAGTTCTTACATTCTTGTACAGCCACTAGCACGCACAGTGTTTTGGGCAAGTCCTTATTCCTAATTTTCACATACACACACATTCCCAGAAAGCAGTCTGTAGCAGCTGTCTAACTCCCAGATACCTTTTTACTGCTAGGTGAACAGAAGCCTCAGGATGATAGAACCTCTGCTCATTTGTTTCCACCTCCGCCGGGGATCGAACATAGAGCCTTTGAACTACGAACCCTGAGCGCTGTCCACTCAGACGTCAAGTCCCTCTCTCCCTGTCAATGACGTCAGCCATCATTACGTAATATGGCAATGATATAGAAAAAGCTGCAAGAGGATCTACTTATTTTGAGAACCCACTAATGGATGGTCCCAGTAGTGATTCCCAGGAAGATCAATCACCATAGAAAAGACTTGTGTAGCGAGATTGATTTGATTTTTTTATTGTTGCCGCCGGAGGCGGCTACTGAGAGTAGTTGATCTTCCGGGCATGATATAGTGGGTTGTGAGGACAACAATATATTGTTGAAAGGTGGATGGATTCAAGTAGTTTGCCTGACGCAATGCAAGGTGAGACCGTTGATATTTTTTACTTTACTTTAAACATCATAAAAACATTTCACGTGAATCAACTTAATTATTAGTACCAAAATAAAGTAAATGAGACCTTTCTTCCACTTCTTGACATCTGGACAAAAGAGCCAGGGCGTCAGTAGACGGAGTAAGGAGTCAGCCATTGTTACTTTAAATAACAAGTCGATGGAGCAGAACAGCTCCTATAAATTCCCTTGGACAACGGAGTTACGGGACTAATAGTGTTCCCGTTATCAACTCTAACTTCGTCTACAACAAGGGAAGTGTCCAATTCCTAAATCTTATCTAGTTATTCCTGTCCAGTAAAGTTAGGTAAATAGGATAATTGCGGTTAGGACACGAAAACTTACTGTAAATGTATAGGTCTTGAAATAGCACTTTCTCTGTAACTGACATTGTAATTATTAGGTGTGTGAAGGATAGATGAAAGTGTTTATAGAATAATCTAAGATGAGGTCTGATAAAGACCTTTTGTGCACTCTGTAATCCTTTTTGCACTACCGCTCATAGGATGGGTATGGGGTGCACAATAAAGCAGCTGCCTCCGGCGGCAACAATCAAAATCATCAAGGACACGAAACAGCGACCAACCCACTGTGAGCAATATTCTCATCTTCTTATTATATATACTATATTTCCTCTGATATAGCAGTTATATATATATATATATATATATATATATATATATATATATATATATATATATATATATATATATATATATATATATATATCGTACCTAGTAGACAGAACGCACTTTTCAGCCTACTATGCAAGGCCCGATTTGCCTAATAAGGCAAATCGGGCCTAATTTGCCTAATTTGCACCTTCTCTTAGGCAAATTTGCCTAATTTGCACCTTCTCTTCTCTTGGAGATAATATCACTAGGGTTCCCTCCTGGCGGGAGCTCGTCAAAGCGCGGCTCCTCCCCTGCGATGTCTGGCCTCAAGTGAGGTCATCGCCCTCCACAAGCGAGCCTCACGCCTCCAGTAACTTGTCCACATCTCCTAACAAGTCATTTATCTGTTTTCTTGTTCATTGCCCATAATCTCAAACTTTTATATAAATTCAACACACCATCTTACATCTGTGTTATCGCCTCTATAATTCCTGGACCTTCCAGTTAGGTCAGGCTTGCTGAATAACTCTCAAGGAGGAGACTCGTTTCTCCTGCAGGCTGAGATCATAACACTCCCCTCCCCTTATTTTTGAGAGTTATTCCAGTGGCAAAGCTCGGGATAACTCATCAGCCACTACATTGTCTCGTTCTCCAACCGATTGGTTCGACCGGTTGATCCGCACACGTACTCTCTTAGGAGTATACAACTACTTCATTGCACCTTGCAACATCTGGCTCACAACTCGCCCGAAACATGATCTTCTCACAAACGATTTTACTTCTCTGACACCTTTTGGCTAGGCTGTCCTCCTTGGACGCCTGCACTCCATCGGTCAACTCTACTTATTGTTTCCACCCTCCGTTTCCTTGCCTTCTTCTCTTCACGTCCAGAGTCAGACATCTACTATCTGTACCTCCTCTGTCGTCTTCACACTTCCATATACTACCATTATACTTTCGTCTCCTGCCATCATACTTCATTCCCCTCGTCATCACCGACAATCCTCCCTTTCATCTCCTCATTTATCCGAGACCTCATCCTGTTTGACTTCCATCGAGTCCTCGGCTTTCTTCTACTCCTCCATGCTTGTGTCATCATCCTCTTCCCACACTTCTCGCCTCTATACAACTCCCTTCCTTCCCCTTCAACTCTTCTTTGTTCCCTAAAAGTTTCTCTGAGCCCTGTACTACATCTAACAGCACTCGATCGTACATGTTGCTTTACCTCTCCTAGAGTGCTCGTAAGCATCTCTCCACACATACTGTCTCTTCTCCTTCCATTTTCTCGGCTATTACTCTTCTTCACTATCTCTCCTCCGCGTTTTCTGTGAAACATGTCAACTCCTGACATCTCAAATAAATTACCTCTACTATCCAAATGCCTCTGTGCTCGTGGACAACTTGACGCTCTCCTCCCGTCCTCAGTATGTCCACATCCTTCCTCACTTCTGCTCAGCACAGTTGCATCCACCTTCCGACCCTTAGTTTCAGTAGGCTGGGGTCTACTCAGGTTCACTCTCTTCACATGATTTTTCTTTGGCTGGGCCATCTTCACTTTTGGCCTCACCGAGACTTCATCTTCCTGAGCTGGACCTTCATCAAACAGCCACGCTATATCTACGTCGATATCTTCTACCGGCTGAATAGACACTGTCTCATCTTCTCCAGCGTCTTCCTCGTCGGCCACCTCTGCCTTCATCACTACCGAGACAGGGTACTCAATGGCTTGGCGGTCTCCTGACTCATCTCCTCGGATGTCAGTCAGGTTCACACTCTCAGGTGTCCCACCCGTGCCGTGGCCTTCTGGGCACTCCTCTGGCACAGTCTCCGCTATGACTCTTGGCAACACCTTTGTCCCGCCAAGTCATTCCCCAGGATCACTTGGACTCCTGGAACAGGTATGTCGGGGCACACTCCCAACATCACCTCCGCCGACACATATTCCGACCTTAGCTGGACAGTACAAACGGGCATGTCACTCTCAGACAATAACCCATATACTTTCATCTTTCTCCTGCCAGCTAACCGTCGATCATTCCCAATCAGGCTTCTCGCAATCACGCTCTGATTAGCTCCGGTATCTCTTAAGATACCAACTTCTACCTCAGGTTGGCCTCCTATACTGATCCAACCTTTACTTATGAACGGCCTATACCTCTCGTTCACTAAGTTCACCATCTGTGGTTTGTCTTGGAACACATTAGTATATTTACTTCGGGGGTCACACATGGCCAGGGTCACAATTCTCTTGCCCTGCCGACAATCTCGCATCACGTGACCCAATCCGTTACAGTTGTAACATCTCACCTGGGAAAAGTTCTTCTATATGTACCAGAGTGGTTCTGACTTTGTCCACTCGCATGAGAGTTCCTCGGGCCAGGTACACTACCTGCACTCTGTGGGGCTTTACTGGACTCTTGATTTCCTGGATAATGATTTGTCTCTCGTTTAGCTCCTTCATCTTCACTTTCAGACGAAGTGCGCGACCTACTCTTCTGAGTTTTAGGGTACTTACGTTTATCCGCCCATTTATCAAAATTTTTCTCACCCCAGACTCTTCTGGGTCTTTCGTAATTTCTTCCTCCCCAGACTCCACTGGATCTGCCATTGCTGCGTCTCACCTCATTCTTCACTCTGTTCTCCCTCAAGCTCTTATATGCTTCCGTAATCATATCCGCCCTATCTGCGGCATCTCTCACCTCCTTTATCCCTGCTTCTTGGATCTTGAACTTTGTTTCGGGATGCATCATCTCCAAGAACTTCTCCATGACCATCAATTGCTTCAGGTCAGCGTAAGATCCAACTCCAGCAGCTTCAATCCACTTCTGGAATCGTCTCTCCAGATCCCTTGCTGTCTCAGCAAACGTACATGCTCCAACTTTGATCATCTCTCTGAAACGCTTCCTATAAGCTTCTGGGGTTAACTGGAACGAGCGCAATATGCTGCTCTTTACTGTGGCATAATCCTGGCACTCTTCTAGAGACAATTGGGTGTAAGCCTCCCTGGCTGCACCGGTCAATCTTAACTGGACCAGCTGGGCCCATTCCTCCTGTGGCCATTCCTTGATGCTGGCCACCTTTTCAAAGTGCTCGAAAAAGCTCTCTGCCTCTTCTGGAACAAACAAGGGAATGTCCTTCTCCCTAACCCTAACATCTGGTGAGTGTGATACCTGGGTGGTGCTCTCTGGCAACCCATGTTCGATCCTTTGCTCAGCCAAGGTTCTATTCGCTTCTATTTGCATTTGTTTTGTTCTCTCTTTTTCGACCTCTAGTCTTGCTTTCTCCTTTTCTTTCTCCTGTTCCAACTCCAGTTCTCTTATTCTGGTTTTCTCCTTTCTTTTTCAATCTCTAGTCTTGCTTTTCTCCACCTCATTTTTCATCTGGAGTTCTAATTTCATCTTTTCCAGCTGGAACTGTCTCTCCTCACGCTGCATCTGGAGCTCTAACTGGAATCTCTCCAAGCTCCTATTCCGGCTACTCCTGCTACTGCGGCTACTCTTGCTGCTCCTACTCGATCCCTGGGATCTCACTTCATCCAGCCCATCATCCTCCTTTCCACTTTCAGCTCCTCTCTGGGCTCCTAGCTCTGCCGCTTCGCTTTTGGCTCTTAACTGCCTAAGGATCTCATCCTTCATCCCAGCCACTTTAGATGCTTTCAACCTGATGCCACACTTTTCTGCTATCTGTTTTAATTGATCCCTCGTGCAACCTTCCAAGTCCTCAGGCTTGCCTGATTCTACAAATGTTTGCACCTTATCCATCTTGTCCTGTGAGTCTTCCCAAGAGAGAGATATACACCTGCGGTCACACAGTTATCTATTTCGACAAGGGTGTACAAATCCACTCTTGGACAGGGTGTGGGTGTGTCAGTTCACTCTCCCGGACACAGGCCCCCAATTTTGTTGCGGTGGTGGATTTGGTGGTGTTACCGCTGACGGACCACCCAACCCACAACTCGACAAATGCTCATATTTCACTAGGAGATCACACTAGGCACTTCTGGCTCTTGGAGAGGGGCTCAACGTCACACGTTTAGGGGATGCGGCTCCAACACACAGCCTTGTTGTCACGTGCACACACCCACTCGAGCCGCTGTGACTCCCCACTCTCTCCTTATGGAATATGACCTCCTCAATCCCCTTTGTCTTCTAGACTTCTGTCTTACCCTGTCCACAGCAGTGGTTCCTGTTTCTTGCTCTCTCTCTCTTCTTTACTATTTCCTGGGAAGCCTCACTGGGACAAGTGCAAACACCAGCAAATTTGAATACATTTACTGGACGAAGTACATAACAATACACGCATACATATAATAATAATGAATCCTATACTCTGTACTATTATAATCAGGTTGCACTCCAACACCATCAGAACTCTATCCTCAGCTTGCTAAGTGGTATCCTATCTCTTGGTATTACCTAATATTATCAACCTCCTCAAGTAGATTAAGTCTTACAATATAATGTTACACTACCATCAAGAGAATGTATACATATATATATACCTATAAACACATATAAGGCAAATCAGCATTTGAATGCAATAACATACATATATATATATATATCAGTATAAATGATCCGTGCCACACAACGAATCAATCGACCATTCTATCAGTCTTAGAATACATATATATCTGTAGGTACTCCTGCCTACGTCTGTAACTCTAAACTTCAATATACACTTCTTGGCACATAAATGGCAAACGATCACTCACCTCTCACTGCGTCGTTCACGCTAATGACAAACACTCTCACCTCCATACAAGTGATCATTTAGAACTATTTCACTACCCTGACAACTTCAGGTTCCTCAGGGCTTAAACACCAGGATCCTCTGCAGCTCCTCCAGGCTGCTACCATGAAGATTCCTTGAACAACTATGGTGCTTCCCTACTCCTATTAGGATCATCCACAGCTCTCCTGGCTGCTGCACCATAAAGTTTCCTCGAATAACTGTGGCACTTCACCACCTCTGCAGAAGCACGTGACACTCCTCCTCACTGCTTCTTCATAGCTCGGGGTCCTCTCCTCCCCTGCCTTGGAGTCTCATCAACCACTCCCTCTGTGCTGGCTTCCAAGTCCTCAGCAACTTCTTCCCAAAGACAAACCTGCAACCCATTTGCACTCCAATAAATTGTTTCCCTTTTTAACATAAACAAAATTAATCATACAACATCTTTGTCTCCAATCTCTATCTGTCTTCTACATTTAATGAGAGTGGACTCCCCCGTGGGCGAGTCCATGCGCCACCTCGCTGGGCGAGCCTCACTCACGCTGGGAGGGGCCTCCTCCCTCAGGAGCCGGGCTCCTTCAGTTGCCCGCCAGCGCTCAGAGAAGACGGACGTCGCTCCGCGCTCCTCCCACTTCACTCTCTTATTTAGGCTTTCTGCCATACCAAAACATTTCTAACTTGAAAATAAACATCGCTACTGTCGCTGGGCACACGACCAACTACAAGCAAACACTATGAACTGGCTTAAATCGGGCTTACCACAGATTATCTGGTCGAGGGCGCTTCTCCCTCTGACAACGTCTGACCAGGGCGCTTGTCACAGCCCACAAAACTGTCACTGGGCGGCTTAATACTCTCTCCTCGCCGTCCAGGACTTGAGACCACAACGTCTTCAGCTCGATTCAACAGCTGGAACGTCTGCACCTTCTCTTCTCTTGGAGATAATATCACTAGGGGTTCCCTCCTGGCGGGAGCTCGTCAAAGCGCGGCTCCTCCCCTGCGATGTCTGGCCTCAAGTGAGGTCATCGCCCTCCACAAGCGAGCCTCACGCCTCCAGTAACTTGTCCACATCTCCTAACAAGTCATTTATCTGTTTTCTAGTTCATTGCCCATAATCTCAAACTTTTATATAAATTCAACACACCATTTTACATCTGTGTTATCGCCTCTATAATTCCTGGACCTTCCAGTTAGGTCAGGCTTGCTGAATAACTCTCAAGGGGGAGACTCGTTTCTCCTGCAGGCTGAGATCATAACAA
>WNGS01168583.1:668968-710949 GCA_020271785.1 Procambarus virginalis | reverse complement strand
TATATATATATTATATATATATATATTAATATATATATATATATATCTATACTATAACAAAAGGGGTGGTAGGAGAAGCGAACACTCTTATGTAGTCAGAGTTAAATGGCAAGTTTTTCCCTGAATGCTCTGTGTTTTCTTCTCTGAGGCTGTGGGTCCCTATAATTGCACCAGAGGTGGTACCCCCTATATATATATTATATATATATATATAATATATATATATATTATATATATATATATATATATATTATATTTATATATTAATATATACATATATATACATATCATATATATACATATGTCGTACCTAGTAGCAGAACGCACTTCTCAGTACCTACTATGCAAGGCCCAATTTGCCTAATAAGCCAAGTTTCTATGCTCGATCCTGCAGTCACGAATAGGTGAGTACAAATAGGTGAGTACACACACACAACACACTGGGCGCTAGCGGCAAAGTGCACAGCACGCTGGACAAGTAATGCTGTGAACTGGGATTCGATTCCCGGTGCCGGTGAGAAACAAAATGGGCAGAGTTTCTTTCCACCTGATCGCCTGTTTCCTTGCAGTAAACAGGGTACCTGGGAGTTAGACAGCAGTTACGGGCTGCATCCTGCGTGTGTGTGTGGAAAAAAAAAATAATTATAAAAAAATATATTGGTAGTTAGTACTGTTGATTGACAGTTGAGAGGCGGCCGAAAGAGCAGAGCTCACCCTGCATGCACAACTAGGTGAATACAACAAGGTGAACACTCACTGTAGGAGTCTGACAGCTGAGTGGACGCGCTCGGATTTGTAGTCGGGAGGTTTCCGATTCGATCCCAGTGGAGCAGAAACCAAAGGCCGAGTGTCTTCACCCTGACACCGCTTTTATCTAGCAGTACTATGTACTTGGAGTTAGACAGGTGCTACAGGTGCTTCCTGTGTGGGTGTGGTGGTGTGTGTGTGTGTGTGTGGTGTTGGGTGTGTGTGTGTGTGTGTGTGTTGGTGTGTGTGTGGTGTGTGTGTGTTGTGTGTGTGTGTGTGTGTGGGTGTGTACTCACCTATTTGTACTCACCTATTTGTGCTTGCAGGATCGAGCATTGACTCTTGGATCCCGCCTTTCCAGCTATCGGTTGTTTACAGCAATGACTCCTGTCCCATTCCCTATCATACCTAGTCTTAAAAGTATGAATAGTATTTGCTTCCACAACCTGTTCCCCAAGTGCATTCCATTTTTCCACTACTCTCACGCTAAAAGAAAACTTCCTAACATCTCTGTGACTCATCTGAGTTTCCAGTTTCCACCCATGTCCCCTCGTTCTGTTATTATTACGTGTGAACATTTCATCTATTTCCACTTTGTCAATTCCCCTGAGTATTTTATATGTCCCTATCATATCTCCTCTCTCCCTTCTTTTCTCTAGTGTCGTAAGGTTCAGTTCCTTCAGACGCTCTTCATATCCCATCCCTCGTAACTCTGGGACAAGCCTCGTCGCAACCTCTGAACCTTCTCCAGTTTCCTTATGTGTTTCTTCAGGTGGGGCTCCATGATGGCGCGGCATACTCTAAGACAGGTCTCACGTAGGCAGTGTAAAGCGCCCTAAAAGCCTCCTCATTTAGGTTTCTGAATGAAGTTCTAATTTTCGCCAGTGTAGAGTACGCTGCTGTCGTTATCCTATTTATATGTGCCTCAGGAGTTAGATTAGGTGTCACATCCACTCCCAGATCTCTTTCTCGAATCGTTACAGGTAGGCTGTTCCCCTTCATTGTGTACTGTCCCTTTGGTCTCCTATCACCTGATCCCATTTCCATAACTTTACATTTACTGGTGTTAAACTCCAGTAGCCATTTCCCTGACCATCTCTGCAACCTGTTTAAGTCCTCTTGGAGGATCCTACAATCCTCGTCTGTCACAACTCTTCTCATTAATTTTGCGTCATCCGCAAACATTGACATGTATGATTCCACTCCTGTAAACATGTCATTTACGTAAATTAGAAAGAGGATTGGTCCCAGCACCGATCCTTGAGGTACTCCACTTGTTACTGTTCGCCAGTCCGACTTCTCGCCCCTTACCATTACCCTCTGGCTCCTTCCTGTTAGGTAGTTCTTCACCCATTCTAGGGCCTTTCCGCTTACTCCTGCCTGCCTCTCAAGTTTGTATAGCAGTCTCATGTGCGGTACTGTATCAAAGGCCTTTTGGCAGTCAAGAAATATGCAGTCTGCCCAGCCTTCTCTGTCCTGCCTTATCCTTGTTACTTTATCATAGAATTCTAAAAGGTTTGTTAGGCATGATTTCCCTGTCCGGAACCCATGTTGGTGCTTGTTTACAAACCCAATGCTCTCCAGGTGCTCAACAAGTCTTAGCCTAATTATTCTTTCAAGTATTTTGCAGGGGATGCTTGTCAATGATACGGGTCTGTAGTTAAGTGCCTCCTCCCTATCACCTTTCTTGAAAATCGGTACGACATTTGCCTCCTTCCAGCAACTAGGCAATTCTCCCGACATAAGTGACTCATTAAAGATCATTGCCAGAGGCACGCTGAGAGCCGGCGCTGCCTCTTTAAGTATCCACGGTGATACTTTGTCTGGTCCAACAGCTTTATTTGCATCCAGTGTTGTCAACTGTTTCATTACCTCCTCTGCTGTCACCTCTATATCTGATAGGCTTTCATCTAGGGTAATCGCTTCTAACAATGGGAGCTGCTCAGGCTCGGTTGTGAACACTCCATGGAAATTTGCATTCAGTACCTCGCAGATTTCCTTGTCGCTTTCTGTATATGCCCCTTCTGTTTTCCTCAGTCTTGTCACTTGGTCATTTACCGACATCTTCCTTCTTATATGGCTATGTAGCAATTTAGGTTGCTTTTTTACTTTGACTGCAATATCATTCTCATAATTTCTTTCCGACACTCGTCTTATGTTAATGTAATCATTCCTAGCTCTGTTACATCTAATCCTGTTGTCCTCTGTCCTTTGTCTTCTGTACTTCCTCCACTCCCTCCTGCTTCTCACCTTTGCTTCCTGACATTGTCTATTAAACCATGGGTTATTATATTCCCTCCTGCTTTTTTCCTTTATTGTTGGAATAAATCTCTCTTCAGCCTCTTTGCATTTCAATATGACTTGGTTCATCATACCTTGCATTGTTTTTCCTCCAAGTTCTTCCTCCCACTGCACTTCTCCCAGGTAGTCCCTTATCCTTCTGTAGTCCCCTTTTCTGTAATCAAGTCTCCTTTCCCGTACCTCTTGACCGTTGGTCACAATTTTAAGCTCCATCATGTAGTCAAAGACTAGGACTCAATGGTCACTGGCTCCTAGTGATATTTCATGTTCCAACTGTTCGATGTCTTCTACATTCTGGGTGAAAATGAGATCTAATAGGCTGGGCGTATCCCCTCCTCTTTCCCTAGTATCTTCCTTCACATGCTGTGTTAGGAAATTCCTGTCAATAACGCCTACCAGCTTCGCTCCCAAGGTCTCCTCCCTGCCATGGGGATTCCTCGTTTCCCAATCTATCTCTCCGTGATTTAGGTCCCCCATGACCAGTAGCTTCGCCTTCATTCTATGCGCTATTGTTGCTGCCCTCTGCTGTTCATCTATACATGCCTTGTTGCTGTCCTCGTACTCCTGTGTGTGTGTGTGTGTGTGTGTGTGTGTGTGTGTGTGTGTGTGTGTGTGTGTGTGTGTGTGTGTGTGTGTGTGTGTGTGTGTGTGTATTCACGTAGTTGTTTTCACGTAGTTGTATTCACCTAGTTGTGTTTGCGGGGGTTGAACTTTGCTCTTTCGGCCCGCCTCTCAACTGTCAATCAACTGTTTACTAACTACTTTTTCTCCCCACACCACACACACCCCCCCCAGGAAGCAGACCGTGACAGCTGACTAACTTCCAGGTACCTATTTACTGCTAAGTAACAGGGGCATTCAAGGTGAAAGAAACGTTGCCCCGTTGTTTCTGCCTGGTGCGGGAATCGCACCCGCGCCACAGAATTACGAGTCCTGTGCGCTATCCACCAGGCTAGCAGGCCTTGTGTGTATACTCACCTAGTTGCACTCACCTAGTTGTGCTTGCGGGGGTTGAGCTCTGGCTCTTTGGTCCCGCCTCTCAACCGTCAATCAACAGGTGTACAGGTTCCTGAGCCTATTGGCCTCTATCATATCTACACTTGAAACTGTGTATGGAGTCAGCCTCCACCACATCACTTCCTAATGCATTCCATTTGTCAACCACTCTGACACTAAAAAAGTTTTTTCTAATATCTCTGTGGCTCATTTGGGCACTCAGTTTCCACCTGTGTCCCCTAGTGCGTGTGCCCCTTGTGTTAAATAGCCTGTTTTATCAACCCTGTCGATTCCCTTGAGAATCTTGAATGTGGTGATCATGTCCCCCCTAACTCTTCTGTCTTCCAACGAAGTGAGGTTTAATTCCCGTAGTCTCTCCTCGTAGCTCATACCTCTCAGCTCGGGTACTAGTCTGGTGGCAAACCTTTGAACCTTTTCCAGTTTAGTCTTATGCTTGACTAGATATGGACTCCATGCTGGAGCCGCATACTCCAGGATTGGTCTGACATATGTGGTATATAATGTTCTGAAAGATTCCTTACACAAGTTTCTAAAGGCCGTTCTTATGTTAGCCAACCTGGCATATGCTGCTGATGTTATCCTCTTGATATGAGCTTCAGGGGACAGGTCTGGCGTGATATCAACCCCCAGGTCTTTCTCTCTCTCTGACTCTTGAAGTATTTCATCTCCCAAATGATACCTTGTATCTGGTCTCCTGCTTCCTACCCCTATCTTCATTACATTACATTTGCTTGGGTTAAACTCTAACAGCCATTTGTTCGACCATTCCTGCAGCTTGTCCAGGTCTTCTTGAAGCCTCAAGCTGTCCTCCTCTGTCTTAATCCTTCTCATAATTTTGGCGTCGTCAGCAAACATTGAGAGGAATGAGTCTATACCCTCTGGGAGATCATTTACGTATATCAGAAACAGGATAGGTCCAAGTACAGAGCCCTGTGGGACTCCACTGGTGACTTCACGCCATTCTGAGGTCTCACCCTCACTGTAACTCTCTGCTTCCTATTGCTTAGGTACTCCTTATCCACTGGAGCGCCCTACCTGTTACTCCTGCCTGTTTCTCCAGCTTATGCATCAACCTTTTATGGGGTACTGTGTCAAAGGCTTTCCGACAGTCCAAAAAAATGCAGTCCGCCCATCCTTCTCTTTCTTGCTTAATCTTTGTCACCTGATCGTAGAATTCTATCAAGCCTGTAAGGCAAGATTTACCCTCCCTGAACCCATGTTGATGGGTTGTCACGAAGTCTCTTCTCTCCAGATGTGTTACTAGGTTTTTTCTCACAATCTTCTCCATCACCTTGCATGGTATACAAGTTAAGGACACTGGCCTGTAGTTCAGTGCCTCTTGTCTGTCACCCTTTTTGTATATTGGTACTACATTAGCAGTCTTCCATATTTCTGGTAGGTCTCCCGTTTCCAGTGACCTACTATACACTATGGAGAGTGGCAAGCAAAGTGCTCCTGCACACTCTTTCAATACCCATGGTGAGATTTCATCCAGCCCAACAGCTTTTTTCACATCCAGCTCCAATAGGTGCTTCATGACCTCATCTCCTGTAATTTCGAATCTTACCAAGGTCACCTGGTTTGCTGCCACCTCTCCTAGCGCCGTGACTTCTCCTTATTCTATTGTAAAGACCTCATGGAATCTTTTGTTGAGTTCTTCACACCTCTTTGTCATTCTCTTTGTACCTGTCCTTGCACACCCTAAGTTTTTTCACCTGTTTCTTCACTGTTATCTTCCTCCTGACGTGACTGTGTAGTAGCTTTGGTTCTGTCTTGCCTTTATTAGCTATATCATTTTCATTCTTTTTCTCAGCTGCTCTTCTCACGCTAACATACTCGTTCCTGGTTTTCTGGTATCTCTCTCTACTTTCTGGTGTTCTGTTATTACGGAAGTTCCTCCATGCCCTTTTGTTCAACGCCTTCGCTTTCATACATTCCCTATTAAACCACGGATTCTCCCTCTGCTTCTCTGTTTTTTTTCCTGTCGGGCTGGGACAAACCTGCATGCAGCCTCCTGACATTTTTGGGTGACATAGTCCATCATGTCTTGTACGGACTTGGTTCCGAGTTCTGTGTCCCAATGTATATCCCATAGGGATTTTTTCATCTCCTTATAGTTTCCCTTTCGGTACGCCAGCCCTTTGGTTCCCAGTTCTTTTTTGGGGGTGATAATTCCTAGCTCAACCAGGTACTCAAAGCTCAATACACTATGATCACTCATTCCCAAGGGGGCTTCCAACTAACTTCTCTTATATCCGACTCATTTAGGGAAAATATCAGATCAAGCAAGGCTGGTTCATCCCCTCCTCTCATTCTTGTCGGTCCCTTGACGTGTTGACTTAGAAAGTTTCTTGTTGCCACATCCAGCAGCTTAGCTCTCCATGTGTCTGGGCCTCCATGTGGGTCTCTGTTCCCCCAATCTATCTTCCCATGGTTGAAGTCTCCCATGATTAGTAGTCTGGATCCGTTCCTGCTAGCCACAGAAGCTGCTCTCTCTATTATATTGATGGTGGCCAAGTTGTTTCTATCATATTCCTGTCTGGGTCTTCTGTTATTCGATGGGGGTTATATATGACTACTACTATAATTTTCTGTCCTCCAGTTGCTATGGTGCCTGATATGTAGTCACTGAAACCTTCACAGTTCTGAATTACCATCTCTTCGAAACTCCAATCTTCTCATATTAGCAAAGCTACACCACCTCCTCCTCTCCCTTCTCTCTCTTTCCTCACTACATAGTAGCCCTGTGGAAACACTGCATTTGTTATGGTTTTCGTTAGCTTTGTTTCTGTGAGTGCTATTATGTTTGGGTTTTCTTCTAGTGTCCATTCTCCGAGTTCCCTTGTTTTATTTGTAATCACATCTATGTTAGTGTACATTGCCTTGAGGCTCACTTTCTTCTATTCATTTTCTTGTCCCTTTCTTGGTGCGTATTCTGCTGGTGTGGGAAGCTGTTCCGTGGGTGAGAAAATCTGTGAGGTGGTTTGCAGGGTCTCAGAGGATTTTGGGGTAGGGGGTGGGGGTGCAAGGGATGGGGGGACAGGTAGGGTGTGGGTTAAGATAGGGAGGGTATGGGATAAAGGGGGAGGGGGGCCATGATGGGAATGGGGAAGGGGTGACAGGTTCAGAATGGGGTGGGGGGAAGGGAGGGTTGGGTGGGGGCAGGTAGGGTGAGGGGAAGGGAGGGTTTCTATGCAGAGGGGGGTGGTGGTGTTGCCCTCCCCTCTGGTGTTGCTGGGATGCTAGTTGTGGGTTCCACTCTTGTCTCTGGGACTGTTGTGTTGGTGGCTGTGATTTCCTGGTTTGCTCCTCTCTCCCTTCGCTTCCTCCTTGCCTCTGCTGCCCTGGCTCTCTCCTCCTTCGTCCTGTCGCTATGCAGGAATACTTTTTTGTATCCCTCCACATGCTGAGTCGACTCTTCCTTTCGAGAATATCCTCCTTCGTGGTTTTGTTTGTGTGTGTGTGTGTGTGTATATGCTCACCTAATTGTACTCACCTAATTGTGATTGCGGGGGTTGAGCTCTGGCTCTTTGGTCCCGCCTCTCAACCGTCAATCAACAGGTGTACTGGTTCCTGAGCCTATTGAGCTATATTATATCTACACATGAAAATGTGTATAGAGTCAGCCTCCACCACATCACTTCCTAATGCATTCCTAATGCATGTGTGTGTGTGTGTGTGTGTGTGTGTGTGTGTGTGTGTGTGTGTGTGTATGTGTGTGTGTGTGTGTGTGTGTGTGTATGTGTGTGAAAAAAAGTTGATAGACAATTGAGAGGCGGGCCGAAAGAGCCACAGCTCAACCCCCCGCTAGCACAACTAGGTGAATACACATACATACACACAAACACATACTTGTTCTTGGTTCTTGCACCAGTAATGTTCAT
Organism: Procambarus virginalis; assembly: GCA_020271785.1. NCBI lineage: Eukaryota > Metazoa > Arthropoda > Malacostraca > Decapoda > Cambaridae > Procambarus > Procambarus virginalis. Next base: position 703,000 of record WNGS01168583.1, on the reverse strand, counting down.
TTTCTGCATAAATGATCTACCAGAAGGAATACAGAATTATATGAACTGTTTGCAGAAGTTAGTAAGATTCCAGAAATGATAAGAGATGCAGACGATTGTAATGCACTTCAAATTGATCTAGATGAAGTAAGTGCTTGGAGTGTCAAGTCGCACATGGAATTCAGTGTGAATAAATGCCATGTTTTGAAATGTGGAATCTTATAAAATAGGCCACACACAAATTACAAATTATATGGAAAGAAGTTACAAAACTCTAATAAAGAATGAGACCTAGGGATGGTTTTGGATAGTAAGCTGTCGCCTCAGGAACACATAAAGAACATTGTGCGAGGAGCGTATGAGTCGCTTTTCAACTTCAGACTTGTCGGAAAACCCGACACCATTTACTAATATTAAATACTAGAAGCAGATAATATTGCTGCTGTTGTATACACAAGTTAACCCATTGAAGACGTAGCACAGTGGAAATTTCTGTCAATAGAAAACGAGATATCATTGCCACATAGCGCTATAAATTCAGCAGCTATTCTGTTGGGAATTATTGGTAATACAGTATTCTTTGGACTTATAACATCATAAAAACATATCATTTGAAATAACATAATTATCAGCATCAAAATAGAGTAAATGTGACCTTTCTAGCAATTATTGACATCTGGACAAAGGAGCCAGGCGTCAGTAGTGGGTGGAGGTCAGCCATTGTTAGACCAAGATGCTGGGGAGTGAGATCAGCTCCTATAATTCTCCCTTGGACGAAGTGTTATGGCAATCAAATTAGTGCTTCTTCCATCATCAACACGCAGTCAACTTCTAAACAAGGGAAGTGTCTTTCCGAAATCTTATCTAAGTTATTATTGACCAGTAATGTTAGGTAGATAGGATTAATTCTGGTTAGAACATTAGGCAACGACTCAATCCAGGTAATTAATCCTTGGTCCTTATCTAATAATATAACCAATGTTTCCTCTGATATAGCTGTTATATATGTAGGATTCTTGCTTTACAGCTACTGCCCTTTGACAGGAACATAGAAGAGGAAGCAAGAATTAATCTTGTGACATCAGTACCAAGGTGGTGGATGCTAGCCTTGAACGAGGATTATTTGGTGCCTTCATTCATGTTCATACCTGGTTGACTAAGCCTACTATACAATAAGATAAGGCCTCTAATTATTATTACTAATATATGTAGTTTAATACTGTAGTTTGATTGGCTGCATATATATAAATTTAATATAAACCCCTCCTAATGTGGAAGGAGTCGAGTTGTGAGAATATTGCAGAAATACAGTCCGTTAAACCTCATACAAATTGCTATCGAAATATATAAATTAATGTAAATATAAATTCTATATAAATTCATATAAATTAAATAAATATAAATATCACTAGTCGGTCCCCACAAGACTTGCTTTCAATTATATGGATGGTGAAATACTAAAGAAACTGTTCATGACTATTGTGAGATCAAAATTGGAATGTGCAGCAGTTGTATGGTGCCCAAATCTGAAGAAGCACATAAACAAACTGGAATAGTTGCAATGGTTTGTTACAAAATGGTTTCCCGGAACTAAAAAACAAGAGTTACGATGAGAGACTAGATAGAGGAAAAAGAGGAGATATGATCACCACTTACAAAATACTAACATGAATCGACCAAATTGACAAAGAGGAATTCCTGAAATCGGCAGCTACACGAACAAGAGAATAAAGATTGATGCTAAGGAAACAAAGGTGCCGAAAAAATACTAGACAATTTTCTTTTGCAAACAGAGTGGTGGATGGTTAGAACTAGCTAAGTAAGAAGGTGGTGGATGCCAAAATCCTCAGTAGTTTCAAGGCGTTATATGTCAAAGAGTACTGGGAAGACCAGAAGCATAGCTCTCATCTTGTAACTACACTTATGGAATTACATACACACACGTTTGCCCAACCCTCTCACGTCATTGTAATAGGGAAAAAACATGAAAGGGAGACATCAACACACAGGTGCAAGCGAGTGACGATGACCCATTGAAGGAGAAGATCTTTTGCATGTGTGGAGAATTCAGTGAGGAACTGAGAGTAATGAGAAGGACAATAACCTACTTACAGGATGAGATGAATGCAGCAAAGGAGTAGATAAAAAGTCTGAAAAAGAACCCTCCTAGGTACTAGACACCAACCAACTCTCAGGAAGCTGGAAATATGTTTGTAGAAGGGACTTCTGCAGTACAAGCCTCATTCACAGATATGCTTCGAAAGAGCCCAGAAGCTATGTTCGTAGTAAAGAAAGTTGCCATAAAAGTAGCGACTTCTCAAGTAGCAACAAGATGTACAAGTCAGCTGATGAGTACGAAAAGAGCAGTAATCGTAGTAGGTATTAAAGAACAAGCAGGTTCCAGTCAGATGGAGTGGAGAGATAAGGACAAAGCTGTAGTGACAGAGATTTTGAAGGGGGTACAGATGGAGAGGATCAAACAATGTAAAGAAGGTTTTCAGGTTTGGCCAGTACAACAAGAAGAGAGACCAGTTGATAAAGGTAGTATTCACAAACGAGAACACAAAAGAGGAAGTGCTAGCAAGGAAGAGCAAACTATTACATGTAACAGAATTCGATTTAGTGTTCCTTCAGAGGGATATGACAAGAGACGAGAGAATGAGGGCAGCAGATATGAGGAAGAGGCAAAGGGAAAGAGAAGGGAATCATATCAAATGCAGTGTTCCCAGAGGACTACTCGGTAAGGAAAGTGATGGAGGGAAAAGGAGGAGGAGGAGTGGCTCTGCTGATAAATTTGAAGAGATGAACATCCCAGGCTGTGAAGATTACAGAGACTACACAACAGGTCCTATGACACTAGGAGGACCAAGGATAATGGCAATAATAATATATAACCACCCATTAAATGAGAGAAGACACAGATAGGAGTATGATAGGCACAATATGGCAACCATTAACATAAGAGAGAGTGAGCAGCATCTATTGCCTGCAGGAGGAAAGCTAAACTGTTAATCATGGGTGACTTCAACCATGGAAAGATATACTGGGGAAAATAGAGAACCATGTGGAGGGACAAACATGGAGAACTAAATTATTAGATTTGACAACAAGAAACTTTCTATACCAACATGTGAAGGGGCCCACAAGAATGAGAGGAAATGGTGAACCAGCCAGACTTGAACTGATATTCACCTTGAACGAGTCAGACATAAGGAAAGTCAAATCAGAACTTACCATAGCAAGGAGTGACCACAGTGTCGTAACATTTTTAGTATCTGGTGGCAGTAGGAATAACTCGTCAAAAGAAATAACTGAAAAGTAAAATCGGAAGGAGAAACTTTGATGAAATTAGACAATTTCTAACAGGAATACCATTGGAGACAGAGTTCAGAGGAGAGTCTGTACAAGGCATGTTGGACAACATCACCTAGAAGTATCAAGAGGCAGAAAACTGGCTTATCCCGGCCCAGAAAAAAAAACGAAAAGCTAAAGGGGGAATCCGTGGTTCAATCTAGCACGTAAGGAAGCAAGACAGCTAAGCACAAAAGCAGAGAAGCTACAGAAATAACAGAACACCAGAGATCAGAGAGAGATACCAGAGGTCCAGAAATACGAACCTTAGTGTGAGGAGAGACGCAGAGAGGTAGTTTGAAAATTACAGCTAATAAAGCCAAGACCCAACTAAAACTGCTTGCTATACAGCCACATCTGGAAGAAAACCACAGTGAAGAAACAGGTGATGAAACTGAAAAAAGGGAGAGGATTAGAACACAGAGAATAATAAAGTAGTGTGTGAAGAGATTCAGCAAGATATTCCAGGAGGTCTTCAAAATTAAGCAATGAGAAATCCATGAACTAAGAAGGGTGGTGACGAACCAATCAACTTTGGAAGATATTTAAATTACCAGAGATGAAGGTAGGAGGTATCTGCTTGATTTAGATGTGACTAAAGTTGTTGGATCTGATGGAATCTAACCATGGATGCTAAAATAGAGGGCAGAAGCACTTTGCATGCCACTATTTATGTGCATAACAAGTCACTCTAAACAGGAGACCTACCAGCGAGTTGGAAGAAAGGTATTGTAATCCTAATATAAAAAAGGGGGATTGGCAGGAAGCTGTAAATTACAGGCCAGGGTCCTTAAGTTGTATACCATGCAAGGTGATGGAGAAGATCGTGAGAAAAAGGTTGTTAGCAAATCTGGAGAGAAGGAATTTGTAACACACCACCATCATTGGTTCAGGGCTAGCAAGTTGCGTCTCACAGGGTATAATATAATTTTATGACCAATTAACAAGCATTTAGCAAGGAGAAGAATGAGCAGACTGCATTTTCTTGGACTGTCAGAAAGCGTTTGACAGAGTTCCCAATAAAAGACTGTTGCCTAAGTGGGAGGAAACAAGCTTGAGTAAGTGATAGGGTGCTCCAGTGGATAAGGGAGTACCTAAAACAACAGGAAGTAGTGAGTTACTGTGAGGGGTGGGACTTCAGACTGGCTTCATGTCACCAACAGGGTCCCATAGGGTTCTGTATTTGGATCTATCTTGCTTCTGATTTACTTGAATGATCTTGCAGAAGGTACAGACTCATTTAAGAGTCTGTATCTTCTGAAATTTTGAGAAACATTAAGACAGAGGAGGACAGCAAGAGGCTAAAGGATGACCTGGACAGACTGAGGGAATGGTCCAACAAATGGCTACTAGAGTTTAACTCGAGAAAGTGCAAAGTGATGAGGATAGGCATACGGGAGCAGGAGGCAAAACACAACGTATACCTGGGTGAGGAAATCCTTCAGGAGTCAGAACAAGAATAAGATCTGGAAGTTGAAATCACAGCAGACCTGTCCCCCTGAAGCCCACATCAAAATGATAACTTCAGTGGGGGTATGCAAGGCTGGCGAACATATGAACTGCCTTCAGAAACTTGTTTAAGGACAAGTTTGACTGGTACAACCATTCAGAACCTTGTATATTAAATTTGTCAGAACAATATTGGAATATAAGACTCCAGCCATGAGTCCACATCTAGGCAAACAAAAAACGAAGTTTGAAAAGGTTCAGAAGTATACCACCAGGCTAGTCCACGAACTGATAGGTATGAGCTATGAGGAAAGATTACTGAAAATAAACCTCACTACACTGGAGATCAGAAGAGTTAGAAGGCACATGATCAATACATATAAAATTATCTGAGTAATTGACTGGGTAGATAAAGATACAGTGTTTAGCACGGGTGGTATGCGAACAAGAGGGTACAGCTGGAAACTTAGTTCCCAAATGAGTCATATGTGAGAAAACTCCTTAAGTCATTACTCTTTGTTGACAATACCTGTTTGTCTTCCAAAAATCTTCCCAAACACACCAAATGATGCAGTAAACATATAGTAAACACCAAATGATGCAGTAAACATATAGTAAACACCAAATGATGCAGTAAACATATAGCTAGTAACACTAGCATGACCATCAATACACTCAGAACAATATTGCTCTCCCCCTCCCCCTCTCTCCCTCTCTCTCTCTCCCTCTCTTGCCCTCTCCCTATCTTTCTTGCCCTCTCTCTCTTGCTCCCTGTCTCTCTGCTCCTCTCTCTCTCTCTCTCTCTCTCTCTCTCTCTCTCTCTCTCTCTCTCTCTCTCTCTCTCTCTCTCTCTCTCTCTTGCTCTCTCTCTATCTTGCTCTCTCTTCCTCTACTTCTATCTCTTTTGCTCTCTCTCTTTCTCCCCCCCCTCCCTAACCCTATCAAAACATATCAGGGATAAGTACAAGATGGCAGGAGGATGCACCAGGGACACAGGGAATAGTCAAAGTGACCAAACAAAGGAAATGCTAGCCCAAGTTTTGGAGGAATTCAGGAGGGAGATGCATGAAATGAGGTTTACAATTAACAACCTACAAAGTTAGCTGACATCAGCAAGGGAGGAGATCAAATCCCTCACAGAGAAAAATAAAGAGGCTGAACATCAGATTATCATCCAAAGGGAAGGTGGATATGTTGCATTGGAAGGAAATCCCTCTGTACCTGAAACATTTGCAGAAATACTGAGAAAGAACTCAGAAGCAATGGACACAGTGAGGGAGGTAGCCATGCAAGCAGCTACTTCACAGGAAGCAGCAAGGTGCACCAGTCACCTGCTAGAAAGAAAAAGGTCAGTGGTAGTTGTAAGCATCAAAGAACAGGAAGGATCCAATAGGCTGGAATGGAATAGCAAGGAAAGAGTGGCAGTATATGGGATACTGAAGGGGGGTTACAGATGGAAGGGGCTGAACAAAACATTGAGAAGGTTTTCAGGTTGGGCTGGTACAACAAGGACAGAAACCAACTGGTAATTGTGGTGTTTGCAAATGAGACCACGAAGAAAGTTATTCTAGAAAGGAGGAGTCATCTGCAGTATGTGGAGGAATACAAAAAAACATTCCTAGAGAGGGACAGGACAAAGGAGGAGAGAGCCAGGGCAGTAGAAGCAAGGAGGAAGTGCAGAGAGAGAGGAGTAAATCAGGAAATCCCAGCCCCAACACAATAGTCCCAGAGACAAGAGGGGAACCCACAACTATCATCCCAGCAACACCAGAGGAGAGGGCAACACCACCACCCCCCTCTGCATAGAAACACTCCCTTCCCTCACCCAACCTGCCCCCACTCAAATGCTACCCTCCTCTCCCCCCCCTCCCCATTCCGACCATGTCCCCCCTCCCACCTTTCCCCCCTCCCACTTCATCCCATACCTTCCCTATCCCTCCTCCTCCCTCACCCCGTATCCTCCATGTCCCCCCTATCTCCTTACCCCATACCCTACCTGTCCCTCCTTCCATTGAACCACAAAATCCTCTGAGACCCTGCAAACCATCTCACATATCTTCACATCCAGGGAACGGCTTCCCCCAGCAGCAGAACGCTCACCAAGAAGGGGACAAGAAAATGAACAGAAGAAAGTGAGCCTCAAGGCAATGTACACTAACATAGATTCAATTACAAACAAAACAAGTAAACTCGGAGAATGGGCACCTAGTTCCCCCCACCGAACGTCAGAAGACCCATACAGGAATATGATAGAAACAACATGGCCACCATCAATATAATAGAGAGAGCAGCTTCTGTAGCTAGCAGGAATGGATCCAGACTACTAATTATGGGAGACTTCAACCACGAGAAGATAGATTGGAAGAACGGAGACCCACATGGAGGACCAGACACATAGAGAGGTAAGCTGCCGGACGTGGCAACAAGAAATTTTCTACGTCAACACGTCAAGGGACCGACAAGAATGAGAGGAGAGGATGAACCAGCTTTGCTTGTTCTGATATTTACCCTAAATGAGTCAGATATAAGGGAAGTTAAGTTCGAAGCCCCCTTGGGAAATGAGTGATCATAGTGTATTGAGCTTTGAGTACCTGGTTGAACTAGGAATTATCTCCCCCCCAAAAAGAAATGGGGAAACAAAGGGCTGGCATACTGAAAAGGGAAACTATGAAGAGATGAATAAATTCCTAAGGGATATACCATGGGACACAGAACTAGGCCAGTACAAGACACGATGGACTATGTCACCCAAAAGATTTAGGAGGCAGTAAACAGGTATATCCCGGCCCGAATGGAAAAACCGAGAAGCAAAAGAAGAATCCATGGTTTAATAGGGAATGTATGAAAGCAATGGAGCTGAACAAAAGAGGGTGGAGGAACTTCCATAATAACAGAACACCAGAAAGTAGAGAGAGATTCCAGAGAACCAGGAACGAGTATGTTAGTGTGAGAAGAGAAGCTGAGGGAAAGGTATGAAAAAGATATAGCTAATAAAGCCAAGACCGAACCAAAGCTACTACACAGTCACTTCAGGAGGAAAACAACAGTGAAGGAACAGGTGATGAAACTTAGAACGAGTGAGGACAAGTACATAGAGAATGACAAAGAGGTGTGTGAAGAACTCAACAAGAGGTTTCAGGAGGTCTTTACAATAGAACAAGGAGAGGTCATGGCGCTAGGAGAGGTGGCAACAAACCAGGCGATCTTGGAAAGTTCGAAATTACAGGAGAGGAGGTCAAGAAGTCCCTATTAGAGCTGAACGTGAGAAAGGCTGTTGGGCTGGACGGAATCTCACCATGGGTATTGAAAGAGCGTGCAGGAGCACTTTGCTTGCCACTCTCCATAGTGTATAGTAGGTCACTGGAAACAGGAGATCTACCAGAAATATGGAAGATGGCTATTGTTGTCTCAATATACTTAAAGGGTGACAGACAAGAGGCACTGAACTACAGACCAGTGTCCTTAACTTGTATACCATGCAAGGTGATGGAGAAGATCGTGAGAAAAAACCTAGTAACACATCTGGAAAGAAGGAACTTCGTGATAACCCATCAACATGGGTTCAGGGAGGGTAAATCTTGCCTTACAGGCTTAATAGAATTCTACGATCAGGTGACAAAGATTAAGTAAGAAAGAGAATGTTGGGCAGACTGCACTTTTTTGGACTGTCGGAAACCTTTGACAAAGTACCCCATAAAAGGTTGATGCATAAGGTGGAGAAACAGGCAGGAATAACAGGTAGGGCGCTCCAGTGGACAAGGGAGTACCTAAGCAATAGGAAGCAGAGAGTTACAGTGAGGGGTGAGACCTCTGATTGGCGTGAAGTCACCAGTGGAGTCTCACAGGGCTCTGTACTCGGACCTATCCTGTTTCTGATATACGTAAATGATCTCACAGAGGGTATAGACTCATTCCTCTCAATGTTTGCTGACGACGCCAAAATTATGAGAAGGATTAAGACAGAGGACAGATTGAGGCTTCAAGAAGACCTGGAAAAGCTGCAGGAATGATCGAATAAATGGTTGTTAGAATTTAACCCAAGCAAATGTAATTTAATGAAGATAAGTGTAGGGAGTAGGACACCAGATGCAAGGTATTATTTGGGAGATGAAATACTTCAAGAGTAAGAGAGAGAGAAAGACCTGGGAATTGATATCATGCCAGACCTGTCCCCTGAAGCTGATATCAAGAGGAAAATATCAATCCCATATGCCAGGTTGGCTAACATAAGAACGGCCTTTTGAAACTTGAGTATGGAATCTTTTAGAACATTATATACCACATATGTCAGACCAATCCTGGAGTATGTGGCTCCAGCATGGAGTCCATATCTAGTCAAGCATAAGAATAAACTGGAAAAGGTTCTAAGGTTTGCCACCAGACTAGTACCCGAGCTGAGAGGTATGAGCTACGAGGAGAGACTACGGGAATTAAACCTCACTTCGTTGGAAGACAGAAGAGTTAGGGGGGACATGATCACCACATTCAAGATTCTCAAGGGAATCGTCAGGGTTGATAAAAACAGGCTATTTAACACAAGGGGCACACGCACTAGGGGACACAGGTGGAAACTGAGTGCCCAAATGAGCCACAGAGATATTAGAAAGAACTTTTTTAGTGTCAGAGTGGTTGACATGGAATGCATTAGGAAGTAATGTGGTGGAGGTTGACTCCATACACAGTTTCAAGTGTAGATATGATATAGCCCAATAGGCTCAGGAACCTGTACACCAGTTGATTGACGGTTGAGAGGCGGGACCAAAGAGCCAGAGCTCAACCCCCGCAAGCACAACTAGGTGAGTACAACTAGGTGAGTATACACACAAGGCCTGCTAGCCTGGTGGATAGCGCACAGGACTCGTAATTCTGTGGCGCAGGTGCGATTCCCGCACCAGGCAGAAACAACGTTTCTTTCACCCTGAATGCCACTGTTACTTTGCAGCAAATAAGTACCTGGGAGTTAGTCAGCTGTCACGGTCTGCTTCCTGGGGTGTGTGTGTGTGGTGTGGGGAAAAAAAGTAGTTAGTAAACAGTTGATTGACAGTTGAGAGGCGGGCCGAAAGAGCTAAGCTCAACCCCCGCAAACACAACTGGGTGAATACAACTACGTGAATACACACACACACACACACACACACACACACACACACACCACACACACACTTCTACACAGCTACGGTACGCTCCACACGAAACACTTCTACTCAGCTCTGCTACGCTCCACACGAAACAGAAGCCTGCAGAGCACAATATGGACCCAACACCAGCAGCTGCGGCCCCCGCTCTATTGGACCTGCCCCTTGGAGGCCCATCAACTTCCCAGAGCGACCCCCCTGGAGCGTTCGGGCCCACAACAGGACCTCAGGTATGGCCCCTAGGTATGGCCCGCCTGCGGTTTGCACGAGGAGCGTGGCCACCTCCTAGGCTAGGATTGTCCGTTATCCGTGTGCCCAGCGGCATGCCCCCCGGGCTAGTTCCGTGCCTTGCTGCTTTACTGGGCCCCTTGTGGTCCTTGCCCCCCCCCGGGCCACCCCCCTCCCCGGGCCCTCCCCGCCTCCCCGGCCTCGCGCCCCAGCCGTGTTCCAGCTCGTACGGGCTCTGTTTGGGGGCCCAGTGCTGACGCCACAGCTGGCTGCGCCCTGCCTGGGCTGGAGGATACGGGGGGGTGGGCGGGCCCCCCGTGGCCCCCTTCAGTTCACGCGGGAACCTGGTCTGGCGGCCACCTCCCTGCTCGGGAACCTGCTGGTGGCCCAGCAGACGCTGGGGGACGGCCCGGCCCAGGTGTTGGTGTACACACCTGGATGTCCCAGCGTCGTCGTCCCTACAGGCGGCGGGCCAGCTGCTGCTGTTCCAGCTTTGGGGGCAAGCTGACGATCCAGCAGCAGATGCCTAGGACGGCCGCCTACAGCAGGGGACGCGGGGGGGGGGGGGGCTCTCCTGCTGGGCTCTGCGGCATAGGAGTGGAAGCTTGGCGCTCCTCCCTCCGCCTACACTGGCGGGCCAGCTGCTGCTGCTCCAGCTTTGGGGGCAAGCTGACGATCCAGCAGCAGACGCCTAGGACGGCCGAATACAGCAGGGGACGCCGGGAGGCTCTCCTGCTGGGCTCTGCGGCATAGGAGTGGGAGCTTGGCACTCCTCCCTCCGCCTACACACTTGGTGCTCCTCCCTCCGTCTCCACCCCGTCCCTAGGGTTGCAGTTGGCCTCCGCTCTGCGCCGGAGGAGAGGACGTTCGTTTGTGCATTCCCTACGTCCACTTCTGAAGGAAGTATCGTGTATTTCGTTGCCTGGGGTCCGCTCTCGCTCCCTCTTCAGGTGTTGGTGCCTTTACCTTTCCTCTTATTTTAATTGTCTTTCCCCTGCTGCGTTTTCTTGCCCCTTTTTATTTATTCCTTTGTTTCGTTCAGTCTTACTTTAGGCAGTCTTGGTCCATTTCTTTCTACTATTTCTTTATTTAGCTGCTCCACTTCTCTTCGATTCTTTATTTCCGTTTGTTCGTTAATTTATCTTAATTTCTTATGTCGTTATTCTGTTACTGTTGCTCATTTAGTCGTTTCTTTATTTTAGCCTTCAGTTTTTCCTTAATTTCTTTTCATCCTTATTCTGGGATCTGCTACTTTATTCATTTTTTTTCTCCGTTATTCTTGTTATTTACTTTCTCAGTTTTTCTTTTGTCCCCCCTGGTTCTCCTGCTCTTCTTTACGTTTATGTACTTTCTTTCCGTTCTATTCGTTATTCTCCCGTCTTATTTCCCTGCTTTAGGCGTTATCATTATTTATCTATTTATTTTTTCCAGTTCTTTTGTCTTCTCTTGTTTGTCCTGTTCTCATTTGTCCGCTTTTACCGTTAGGCAGTCTTGGTTCTTTTCTTTTCTACTATTTCTTTATTTAGCTGCTCCACTTCTCTTCGATTCTTCTTTTCCGTTTGTTCGTTATTTTACGTTTTCTTATGCCGTTTTGCTGGTTGTCTGCTGCTCTTTTAGTTGTTTCTTTATTTTATCCTTTAGTTTCCTTAATTTCTTTTCGTCCTTCTGCAGGGATCTGCTACTTTATTCATTTATCTTCCCCGTTATTCTTGTATTTACTGCTAAGTTTTTCTTTCGTCCTCCCTGGTTCTCCCGCTCTTCTTCTTTTCGTTTTGTTATATTTCCGTTTTACTCGTTATTTTTCTCATCTTATTCCCCTGCTTTAGGCGTTCTTTATTTTATCTATTCCCTTTCTCAGTTCTTTTGCCTTTTCCTGTTTGTCCTGTGCACTTTTATGCGCTTTTTGTTTTTCATTTCCCTTTTTCCTGCCCTTACTTCTTGTACTGCTACTCTTTTCGTTTATTTACTTCCCTCCCCGCTTTATTCTTCATTAATATTATTTATTTTGTTATTTTACTTTGACTTTTCTGGGTTACTGCCTCCGTTTATTTGTTCCCCGTTTCCTATACTTATACGAATTTTAGTTTACTTATGTCCTTATTCAGTTACTGTTCCACATTCTTTCGTTTGTCTATTTTCCTTTTATTCGTCATTTGTTTACTTTATTCCAGTTCTCTCATTTGTCATGGCCTGCTCTCAGCTTTCACTTATTGCTACGTTTCGTATTTCTGTGTTATTTGTAATTGTTTTACTTATTGTGACTTTTCTCTGTTGTACTGCTCCTATTATTCATTTATTTACTTCCCCCCCCCCCCGCTTTATGCACTTTATCTTACTTATGCCCTCTTTCGGTTCCTGCCCCCATTTATTCGTTTCTCCAGTTTTGTCAATGTTTATTTCAGTTTACTTATGCCCTTATTCTGTTTGTTACACATTCTTCCGTTAGTTTTTTTTTTACGTTTATTCGTTTTCTTTACTACATTTCAGTCTCCCTGCTTATGACTTATTAATTTTAATTTTATTTCTTATTTTATTTTATCTCAATTTCTTTATTTTACTTGCCTACTTATTCTGTTACTGCCTCCCCCCTTTTTTCGTTGTCTCTGCCTTTCATTTTCTTTTCTTATTGTGTACTTATGTCCTGGCTTTAAATTTAGTTTATTTACTTTATTTATAATTTTAGTTCTTTATTTAATTAATGTTTAATTTGTTTTTAAAGTTTATTAATTAATTACCGTTTTCTATAAATTTATTTTAGTTTCAAGAGTTTATTTACTATTTATTTTTACGCATTATTTATTTTATTTTCTTATTTCTCGTTCCGTGTTAATGCCTACAGTTTTCGCTTTCTCCGCCTATTCATTATTTTGTCAAGTTTACTTATGTCCTTTTGCTGTTTACTGTTACTCTTCATTATTTAATTACTTTATTTATTTTCCTTATGCCTTTATTTCTGCTCGTCCGCTACCCACTTTTGCTTTTATTTATTCCTTCCGTTTTGTACGTTTATTATTCTACTTACTTCTTATGCCTTTATCCTTATTTTATTATTAGTTTTCTTACGTACAGGTTTTTAATTTTAATTCTATGTTTATCTTTCGCTCTTTAATTAATTTTGTTTAATTATGTTTTGTCTAATTTAAAGTTTATACTAGTTAAGGTTTAGTTAAATTTATTTAGTTTCCCGAGTTTATTTTTTTTATTTTATGTGTCACATTGTTTATTTTACTTATTTCCGGTTCTGTGTTAATGCCTCATTTTTCGGTTTCCCCGGCTATTCAGTAATTTTGTTAAGTTTACTTATGTCCTTATTCCGTTTTGCTGTCACCTCGCTAATTTTTACTTTATTTTCTTTTGCCTTTCTTTCGGCTCGTCCGCTCCCCACTTATGCGTTTATTTATTTTCATTCCGTTTTTACATTCTTATTCTCTTACTTCTTATGCCCTTATCCTTTTTATTATTAGTTTTCTTTGTCCTGGCTTTTAATTTAGTTTAGTTACTATATTTATTTTAGTTCTTTATAATTTTTGTCTAATTTTATGTTTATTTTGAAGTTTTTAACTAATTAAGGTTTATTTATAAATTTATTTTAGTTTCCCGAGTTTATTTACTGTATTTTATTTACACATTATTTATTTTATTTTACTTATTCCCGGTTCTGTGTTTGCCTACAATTTTCGTTTTCTCCGTCTATTCTTACTTTCGTTAAGTTTACTTTGTCCTTATTCCATTTTACTGTTACACTTTGTTATTCATTTCCTTTATTTAATTTACTTTTGCCTTTATTTCTGCTCGTCCGCTACCCTCTTCTGCGTTTATTTATTTATCATTCCGTTTTATACGTTATTTATTCTATTTACTTCTTATGCCCTTTTTTTTTTTTTTTAGTTTTCTTATGTCCGGGCTTTTAATTTTAGTTTATTTACTACATTTATTTTAGTTCTTTACTTAATTAATGTCTATTTTGTTTTGTTTTTTTGAAGTTTTAACTAATTAAGGTTTATTTATAAATTTATTTTAGTTTCCCGAGTTTATTTACTTTATTTTATTTACACTTTATTTTATTTTACTTATTTCTGGTTCTGTGCTATTGCCTACTTTTTTCGCTTTTCCCGTCTACTCTTATTTTGTTAAGTTTCTTATGTCCTTACCCCGTTTTACTGTTACACTTCGTTACTTATTTACTTTATTTAATTTCCTTTTGCCTATACTTCTGCTCGCTACACACTTATGCGTTTATTTATCATTCCGTTCATACGTTTTAATCTACTTACTTCTTATGCCCTTTTCCATTTTTAATTTTAGTTTATGTCCTGGCTTTTATTTTAGTTTTACTTCTTTATATTTTAGTTCTTTATTAATTATTGTCTGATTGTTTTGTTTATTTTAAAAGTTCATTAACTAATTAAGGTTTATTTATAATTTTATTTTAGTTTCCCGAGTTTACTTACTTTATTTATTTACATTTATTTATTTTACTTATCTCTGGTTCTGTGTTATTGCCTACTTTTTCGCTCTCTGTCTATTCAATAATCTTGTTAAGTTTACTTATGTCCTTATTTCGTTTTACTGTTACACTTCGTTATTTATTTTTTTTTCCTGCCATGCTTTGCTTACACAGCTATATTTTTACCTTGTTTGCATGCCTAGCCTTGTTTCCTTTCCTGTCCTGCTCTGGCGGCCCACTTAATTTTACCCTATCCGCAGTACGGAGATGCCGGCCCACCCACCCCACGGTGAAGAAGAGGACAAGGGCGGCGTCAACAAGAGGGCAGCGACGAAGGGGTGCTAGGACGCAATCGCCCAGGGCAAGGGTGAAACCCGCCCGCTTCGCCCTGTACGGTCAGGCGGTCAGGGAACAAGTGTAGAACGGCGGTCCGCGATTTACTTCAATATTCTTGGGATATTTACGTACCAGTGAGCCTAAAACATAGTTTTTGGTCATATGAAGGGTACAGCAACGCAGTGATAACGCAACATAGTGAATTGTTATAACGTTGGATAAGAAAAAAATCGAAAAAGAACGAGATTGTGGCAAGACGGTGGAATCAGAGGCCTGAGAAGGGAAGGACTTGGACCACCACGTGGGAGGACCTCTGGCGGGGACGACAACAATTAAGGCAGACATCGCTTCATAAATCACCTAATTGTGCTGTGGGATGCTTACTTGGAGGTAAGTGCCTCTCAAAGTCAGTCATACAAGGTGTACAGTGTTCTTTATATAGTAATTAGCTTTGAACATAAGTTAATTAAAATACAAAAAATTAGCTCAAGAGCATCAGCTTGGTACTAGGTTTTGACAACTGTGTGTTACATTACACCGCCACTGACTACAAACCCCCCACCCTCCCCGCCATAACACACCAGTGTAAACACACACACACACACACCACACACACCACACACACGCACAAACAAGCCTACCGCGACCTCACCTCCACACCACTGGAACTTGCCCCCCATCCCTCACCCCCCCTGATTGTCCTCCTTCCTCCCCCCCCCCCCGCTCTGCCTATTTCCCTCTCTCCCTCGCTCTCCCTCACTCCCTTTCACTCCCCTTCACTCCCCCTCCCCCGTTCACTCCCTCTCTCCCTCTCCCTCCATCCCTCCAGCAGTTAACCCAACCCCCCCACCGTGCCACCCCCACAATAACACACGCACACACACACACACACACACACACACACACACAACAACAGCCCAACAGGAAAAAACAGAGAAGCAAAGGAAGAATCCGTGGTTTAATAGGGAATGTATGAAAGCAAAGGAGCTGAACAAAAGGGCATGGAGGAACTTCCGTAATAACAGAACACCAGAAAGTAGAGAGAGATACCAGAGAACCAGGAACGAGTATGTCAGTGTGAGAAGAGCAGCTGAGAAAAGGTATGAAAATGATATAGCTAATAAAGCCAAGACTGAACCAAAGCTACTACACAGTCACATCAGGAGGAAGACAACAGTGAAGGAACAGGTGATTAAACTTAGGGTGGGCGAGGACAGGTACACAGCGAATGACAAAGAGGTGTGTGAAGAACTCAACAAAAGGTTCCAGGAGGTCTTTACAATAGAACAGGGAGATATCACGGCGCTGGGAGAGGTGGCAGCAAACCAGGTGACCTTGGATAGGTTCGAAATTACAAGAGATGAGGTCAAAAAGCACCTATTGGAGCTGGATGTGAGAAAAGCTGTTGGCCGGATGGAATCTCGCCATGGGTATTGAAAGAGTGTGCAGGAGCACTTTGCTTACCACTCTCCATAGTGTATAGTAAGTCACTGGAAACGGGGGACCTACCAGAAATATGGAAGACTGCTAATGTAGTACCAATATACAAAAAGGGTGACAGACAAGAGGCACTGAACTACAGGCCAGTGTCCTTAACTTGTATACCATGCAAGGTGATGGAGAAGATTGTGAGAAAAAACCTAGTAACACATCTGGAGAGAAGAGACTTCGTGACAACCCATCAACATGGGTTCAGGGAGGGTAAATCTTGCCTTACAGGCTTGATAGAATTCTACGATCAGGTGACAAGAATTAAGCAAGAAAGAGAAGGGTGGGCGGACTGCATTTTTTTGGACTGTCGGAAAGCCTTTGACACAGTACCCCATAAAAGGTTGATGCATAAGCTGGAGAAACAGGCAGGAGTAACAGGTAGGGCGCTCCAGTGGATAAGGGAGTACCTAAGCAATAGGAAGCAGAGAGTTACAGTGAGGGGGAGACCTCAGACTGGCGTGAAGTCACCAGTGGAGTCCCACAGGGCTCTGTACTTGGACCTATCCTGTTTCTGATATACGTAAATGATCTCCCAGAGGGTATAGACTCATTCCTCTCAATGTTTGCTGACGACGCCAAAATTATGAGAAGGATTAAGACAGAGGAGGACAGCTTGAGACTTCAAGAAGACCTGGACAAGCTGCAGGAATGGTCGAACAAATGGCTGTTAGAGTTTAACCCAAGCAAATGTAATGTAATGAAGATAGGGGTAGGAAGCAGGAGACCAGATACAAGGTATCATTTGGGAGATGAAATACTTCAAGAGTCAGAGAGAGAGAAAGACCTGGGGGTTGATATCACGCCAGACCTGTCCCCTGAAGCTCATATCAAGAGGATAACATCAGCAGCATATGCCAGGTTGGCTAACATAAGAACGGCCTTTAGAAACTTGTGTAAGGAATCTTTCAGAACATTATATACCACATATGTCAGACCAATCCTGGAGTATGCGGCTCCAGCATGGAGTCCCTATCTAGTCAAGCATAAGACTAAACTGGAAAAGGTTCAAAGGTTTGCCACCAGACTAGTACCCGAGCTGAGAGGTATGAGCTACGAGGAGCGACTGCAGGAATTAAACCTCACTTCGTTGGAAGACAGAAGAGTTAGGGGGGACATGATCACCACATTCAAGATTCTCAGGGGAATCGACAGGGTTGATAAAGACAGGCTGTTTAACACAAGGGGCACACGCACTAGGGGACACAGGTGGAAACTGAGTGCCCAAATGAGCCACAGAGATATTAGAAAGAACTTTTTTAGTGTCAGAGTGGTTGACAAATGGAATGCATTAGGAAGCGATGTGGGNGGAGGGATGGAGAGATATGAAACACCATGGTGCTGTGTGTGTAGGGAATAGACCCGTCCACTCACACTGGAGTTGTAGTAAAAAACTATTAAACACTGGTTTTAGAAAATTTTATTAATATGAAACTTTCAAAAGTCATGGGTCACTGAACTATGCCAACACAGACGAAAGTGAGTGAAACCTCACTGTAAAGTGAGGTTTGCAGTACAGTATTCTCTTATCTGTCCACCCTCACTCATCCTGTTTCATCACAGAAAATGTTTATAAGAAGATTTTACCACATGTAGCTAGGTAATCACGCTTCATCCTTTAAATTAATGTACAAAGATACGTGTGCCCCAAATCAGTGAACGAAAATCATGGAAACTCAGTTGTTCATTTGTGTGGATCACTCTGGCTGGTGTTTGGCTAATATGCATTTTCTTAAATAAAGATAACAAAAAATATGCTCACTTGTTGTGTGGTCCACTTGTGTGATCCAACTTGTCTTATGAAGGAATTATTAATTGTAATCTGTGATAGAATGAGAAAGTTTTCCACCACTCTGTGAACTCTGTCCCAAAATCGTAAGCTTGTGGACCACTTGTGGTCCACATGTGTGGTCCATTTGTGTGGTCCACTTGTGTAGTCCACTTGTGTGATCCAACTTGTCATATGAGAGAATTATTAATTGTAATCTGTGATAGAATGGGAAAGTTTTCCACCAGTCTGTGAACTCTGTCTGGACATCGTAAGCAAATCCGAACATTCCTCGCTTCGGCCAACCATTGTTCGTCGAACTGGGTGAGTAAATCTAGCCGGAGATTCGTTGAATCGGGGTACGTTGAATCGAGGTTGTATTGTAGTATCACGAAGCTTTGGTGTTATTACTGTGGTTGCAGTAATAGTTATTGCAACTGGGTTGCAGTAGTGTTGGGCCATGTTATAAGTTGGTAATTAGAGCACCGTGTGTTAGTTATTTCAGTCGGGTAGGAAAGTGTTGGGCCGTGTTCTAATATAGTGAGATTAGAGCACAAAGGGTTTGTTATTGCAAAGAATTTGTAAACTGTTGAGCTGTGATTGTTGATAGTGTTATTGATCAATCGCCGTGTGTATTATTGTAGTTCAGTAAATTGAATTGGCAGTGTTCTAGTGGTTTAGAGAACCGTTGGTGTTATTTACTTGTGATCTGCAATAATTGAAATTACAACCGGATGTAATTGTGTTAAATCACCAGGTATTGAGATTTATTGTGTCGTGGGTGAACTCGTCATTGGAACGAGTACTTGGTGTTAGTATTCCTGTATATTTGGTTGTCATTGAAGTCCAGTATTCAGTGAATGTTGATTGAGAGACAATTTATATAACGTTACCAAGGGAACACCCATTGCTTATAGAAAAATTGTTATAAGACAATTTGAGTAACGCAAGATACGTTGGGTTACTTACTTTCCAAGGAACAGCTGTTTTGGTCAGTCAGGGAGCCTAGCAAAGCGGCCATTTCAGGCGAAGTCAGACAAGTATTGTAGGAATTCCGGGAGGGCTGAAGTCCTACAATTTAAGTACTGTCTGTTGCCTATTATCTGTCAGTTGGACAGGTAATTAGGGTACACGGAAGTCAAGGTAATTAACTCGGTAATTTTGCTTCTCGGTTTTTTCCTGTCGGGCCGGGATAAACCTGTTATTTTTTTTGTTTTTTTTTGAGATATATACAAGAGTTGTTACATTCTTGTACAGCCACTAGCACGCGTAGCGTTTCGGGCAGGTCCCTGGAATACGATCCCCGCCGCGAAGAATCGTTTTTTCATCCAAGTACACATTTTACTGTTGCGTTAAACAGAGGCTACAGTTAAGGAATTGCGCCCAGTAAATCCTCCCCGGCCAGGATACGAACCCATGACATAGCGCTCGCGGAACGCCAGGCGAGTGTCTTACCACTACACCACGGAGACTGCTTACGATAGTTTACTGCATCCTGACACATTTGGGTGACATCGTCCATCATGTCTTGTACAGACTTAGTTGTGAGTTCTGTGTCCCATTATTTATCCCCTAGGAATTTTCTCAACTCCTCCCTTTTCGGTACGCCAGCCCTTTGTTTCCCAGTTCTTTTTTGGTGGAGATAATGCCTAGCTCTACCAGGTACTCAAAGATCAATACTTTGTGATCACTCATTCCCAAGGGGGCTTCCAACTTAACTTCCCTTATATCCGACTTATTTAGAGTAAATATCAGATCAAGCAAGGCTGGTTCATCCTCTCCCCTCATTCTTGTCGATCCCTTGATGTGTTGGCTTAGAAAGTTTCTTGTTGCTATGTCCAGCAGCTTAGTTCTCAATGTGTCCGGTCCTCCATGTGGGTCTCTGTTCTCCCAATATATCTTCCTGTGGCTGAAGTGTCACATGATTAGTAGTTTGGATCTGTTCCTGCTTGCTACAGAAGCTGCTCTCTCTACTACATGGATCACCACCATGTTGTTTCTATCATATTCCTGTTTGGGTCTTCTGTCGTTTGGTGGGGGTTATATATGACTACTACTATAATTTTTTGTCATCCAATTGCTATGGTACCTGTTATATAGTCACTGAAATCTTCACAGCCCTGAACAACCATCTCTTCAAAATTCCTGCCCTTTCTTATCAGTAAAGCTACACCACCTCCTCCTCTTTCTTCTCTTTCTTTCGTCACTACATAGTAGTCCTGTGGAAACACTGCATTTGTTATGGATTTCGTTAGCTTTGTTTCTGTGAGTGCTATTATGTCCGAGTTTTCTTTTAGTGCCCATTCTCCAAGTTCACTCGTTTTATTCATAATCCCATCTATGTTAGTGTACATTTCCGTGAAACTCACTTTCTTCTGTTCATTCTCTAGTGCCCCTTCTTGGTGAGCAGTTCTGCTGATGGAGGAAGCTGTTCAATAGGTGTGAAGATCTGTGAGATCTTCACAGCTATCCTTCAGGGCCCAAGAATAAAATGCCCATGTCTCTCTATAGACCTCTAAGGTCTCTAGAGTGTGGATTGAGCTGCTTACTGCACTTAGCATGTTAGCTAAGCAAGTCCTTCCTCAGGAGACCCATCTAGACTTTCAGTTTAAAGTTGATGGAAGTAATACTAGAATATCACGACAGGATAAAGTATATAAAAATAATATTCAATTCCTAAAAATCAAAAACTTTTCGCAGTGGACTCCATTCTCATCTTTTAGGCAATTGTGGACCCCATACTCATCCTACACGTGGTAATGGACCCCTAGTACTCATCCTGTAGATGATAGTGAACCACATATTCATCCTGTGGACGGAAGTGGATCCCATACCCATCCAGTGGGTGGTAGTGAGTCCCATACCAATCCAGTAGATGGTACTGAGCCCCAGACCAATCCAGTGGATGGTAGTGAACTCTATAACCATCCTGTGGATAGGTAGTGGACCCCATACCCATCCTACTCGTGGTAATGGACCCCCATACTCATCCTGTAGGTGGTAATTGACAATATACCCATTCTGTGAGTGGTAGCGGAACTCATATTAATCCTGTGGGTAGTAGTGGACCCCATACTCATTATGTGGGCAATAGTGGACCCAACACCAATCTTGTGGGCATTAATGGACCCCCATACCGATCCAACAGGTGGTAGTCAACTTCATACCCATCCAACAGGAGGTAGTGGACCCAATACCCATCCAACAGGGGGTAGTGGACCCAATACCCACCCTGCGGGCAGTAGTGGACCCCATACCCATCCTGCAGGCATTAGTGGACCCCCAAACCAGTCTGTAACATACGTTTATGTTACACGGTTGTGTAGATTAGATACACAGTGTTTAGTGGGGTTTGATAATTTATTTAGTAGTCTTGGTTACAGCAGTGTCATAGACGTTGAGACGAAGCTTGGAGCAGAGCAGAGAGCTGATTAAGGCCAGAGTCGAGGAGCACGATGTGGGCGAGCGTGGCGGCTCGATGCGGCATGGTGAGTGTCAACTCGATGAGACCTAGAGAGTGGGAGCTCCAGGGAACGAGAGCGTGAGAGCTCGAGGCGTACGAGAGCATGGGAGCTCGAGGCGTCCGAGAGCATGGGAGCTCGATGGGGAAGGAGAGCGTGAGAGCTCGATGTGGTCGGAGTGTACTGTTTGCTCTGTGTCGAAGCTGGGTCGTCGTGGGAGCGGTTAACACTGCTATTGCCGAGTGCTACATTCTTGAGATTGACGGTCTGTGGTAACTCCCAAGCGTATGTACTGAGGTTAACTAAATCACTGTGGAAATTACACTGATAGTTACTAGCTTCTCGAGTGCTTATATGATTGGAGTACACACTTTAGGGAGCCGACGTCTGAGCGGACATAACACTGGACGCGTGATCGTGTGGTCTCGGGTTCGATCCCGAGTGCCGGCGAGAAACAATATGCAGGGTTTCTTTCACCCTGATGCACCAGTTACCTAGCAGTAAAAAGGTACCTGGGAGTTAGTCAGTTGTCACAGGCAGCTTCCTGGGGGCAGAGGCCTGGTCTTGGACCGGGCCGCGGGGATACTAAGCCCCGAAATCATCTCAAGATAACCTCAAGATAATCACCTCATCTCATCATCCTTCAATAGGGTGGAAGGATGCAAGGAATGTTAACTGTAATTAGGGGAAAAGGTTTGAGTTCTGCCATTAGTGCTAATGAGAGTTTTGCTTCTCTCGCTAATGAGGTTGGAGCAAGTACATTGTTTATACTTGCTACAAATCCAACAGGTGGTAAGGGAATCCATACCCATCCAAAAGGTGTTAGGCAGACCCCATACATATCTAAAAGATGGTAGTAGACTCCATATCCATTCAACAGGTAATAGTGGACCCAATGCCTATCTAAAAGCTGGTAGTGGACCCCATACCTATCTAAAAGCGGTAATGGACCCCATACCTATCCTTTTGGGTGGTAGTGGACCCAATAAGCATCGTGTGACTACATCGATTCTGTTTGCAGTAGTGTACCTCATAGACATTCCAACATAACATCATTTTCTGTTGACGTTCCTACAATTAATTCTCTTTAAATTTTCAAAGCCCAACACTATTGTAAATAATATTGATTTGCGAAAGCCCCAATATTGTATGTAATAATTTATAGATTTCTTTAGCAGTCTCCATGGAGTAGTGGTAAGACACTCGCCTGGCGTTCCGCGAGCGCTATGTCATGGGTTCGTATCCTGGCCGGGGAGGATTTACTGGGCGCAATTCCTTAACTGTAGCCTCTGTTTAACGCAACAGTAAAATGTGTACTTGGATGAAAAAACGATTCTTCGCGGCAGGGGATCGTATTCCAGGGACCTGCCCGAAACGCTACGCGTACTAGTTGCTGTACAAGAATGTAACAACTCTTGTATATATCTCAAAAAAAAAACTACGATCCTTCAATAGGATGCAGCTGACCCATGATATTCGAACAGCATTGAAAATAGTACATAAATTTCATGATTTATTAGGACTGGAAAAATTTAATTATCATTAAAATTGGAGCAAACGGAATATTCTGCTGTCTACGGCGATAGGATGGTTACTATGGGAGATACTACAGTACGTGGGGAAAGGTAGGTAACTGGTGATAGGTAATAACTGGAAATCTACCATAGAGGAACTTAGAACATTAGCAGCATAGGAAATATATGCTTTTAGTTACATAGGTACTGGTACTATGTTATAGTAAGAACAGGTTGGTGTTGTCATGTTCACAGAAAATGGTACCATCCGTTTTCTATGTGCGGCGGCTGGACGCCACTCGAGGAGGTAAACAATAGCGGACAGGACGCCTGCCAAGCTTGGGAGCTACTCTATCATGTAATCAGTTTAAGTATTAAAGTCAGTAACCAGGAATGACTTTACATCAACCTTACTACCAAGACTATCTCAGCTATACACAGACACCACACTGGCGACGAGGATGAACTGGGAACGCAGGTATTTTGTTCAACAAAACTTAAGGAAGGAGCATGCTGTCTCGCCCAGAGGAGGAAGGAGAAGCTGTCTGTGAGCACCGTACCCGATGCTGTATGCAACCCCATGCTGTGTGCTGACTGTTGCTGTGTGCTGATCGTTGCTGTGTGCTGGCCGTTGCTGTGTGCTGGCCAATGCTGTGTGCTACCCAAGCTGTGCTGAGTGTTGCTGTGAGAGGAATCTGCCGACGCTCTGTACGAAACGACGCTTTGATGCAGTGTACAAATCCCGATGTTTTGGTTACGAAACGACGCTCCGTGCTACAAAATTCTTCACGCTGTGAGCCAACTGCTGCCTACTGCTGTACCAACTGCTGACAACTGCTGTACCAACTGCTAACAACTGCTGTGCTGCTGTGAGTTGGAGTAACAACACATGTACACAAGGGCTAGGTAAGAAGTCAGTTGCTGCTGTGTTGTGCACTGTTGTGAACTTTTGCATTAAAATGCTTGTGTGCTTTGCAAAATTAAAGTAATTACAGTGAATTCTTAAATAACATATACAGTGCAGTAAGTGTTATATATTCTGAGGAACATTCTAAGTGATAAGTTTAAATTTATTCAGTAAAAAAATGGCAAATATACCTCAGTTTCCTGCATTTGATCCTGACTGTGACCAGACAAACCTGTCACAGAGGTGGGTCAAATGGCTTAAAAGGTTTGAAAATTTGTTGATAGTTTCTGACATCAAAAGTGCTGAAAGAAAGCGTGCCTTTCTACTTCACTATGCAGGTGATAGAGTTTGTGACATCTTTGATACACTGAAAGACACTGGTGGTGCCAAAGATTATGACACTGCCAAGGCCAAATTAACTGAGCATTTCAAACCAAGGCAAAATACTGCTATGGAAATTATGCATTTCAGGAGAGCCAAACAACTCTCTAATGAAACTGTTGATCAATACCATACACGTCTGCAGGGTTTAGCAGCCCATTGTGAGTTTGCTGATGTTGACAAAGAAATCAAACAGCAAATAATTGAAACATGCACATCTACACGTCTTCGTCGAAGAGCTCTAGAACTTGTTGATGATGAAAGTTCTCTTACCAAGATACTGGATATGGCTCGTCGAATGGAAGATGCTGCACGTGATGCTCGTGCCATGGAGTGCAGTGCCAACAACGGTTCTGCCACTGTTACTAACAGTCATGAAGTATGTAAGGTTCAGGGAGGACACCATGATTAAAGAAGATATCATGCCAAACCTAACATTAAATTGAGCTGAGAACCACATCACAACTGGAGTCATGGAACAAGACTCAAGCAGTCACAACGACTCACATCAGAGGTTGTCAACAATAAATGTTACAATTGTGGAGGAGACTACCCACACCAAGATAATGTTTGTCCTGCACAAGGTAAGAAGTGCTATGAGTGTAGAAAACTAGGTCATTTTGGTGCTATGTGTCGTTCCGCACTAAAGAAACCACAATCAATAAATAAAAGCAATGTACGAGGATCAAGTCATAGGAGTCGAGGTGGCAAACACAATATTGCACCTCAAATCAAGAATGTTAATAATATACAAGACAACATTTCATTACAACCAGTCTCAGATGACAGTGAATGTGATTATATTTATGGAGTACAATCAATCACAGAATGGAATGATCTTCCAAACAACCCAGAGACTATAGTATACATTGCTGGCATTTGTCTCAAAATTCTCATTGACACTGGATCAAACATTGACACCATTGCTGAGTGCCACTATGAAAAATTTAAAAAACAATTCCCAAAGCTTGAAAACTATAATGGCAAAGCCACTGCCTATGCTTCAAAGGTAGCCTTACCAGTGATTGGAACTTTCACTGCAGAGATTAAGTCAAAGAATGCAATGCTCATTACTACATTCCATGTTGTTAGGAATGCAAAGGAGTCTTTACTCAGTTACAAGACTTCAACCAAATTGGGGCTACTTCAGCTTTCTAATGCTGTAGCAGTGGAATCTGCAAACAATGTTGATGCTATTGTTGCTGAATTTTCTGATCGGTTTAAATCCATAGGTTGTTATACTGATAGCAAGGTACATCTGCATATCAACCCAGATGTAATTCCAGTTGCCCAACCACATCGCCGACAACCATTCCATACTCGCAAGAAAGTCGATGCCGAACTGGATAGGCTGATAGAACTAGATATCATTGAACCGGTAACAGGCCCAACACCATGGGTAAGCCCAATTGTCACTCCACCAAAGCCGAAGAATCCAGATGAGATACGCATTTGTGTAGACATGCGTGTTCCCAACAAGGCAATAATGCGTGAACGCCATCCTACACCCACTGTAGATGATATGATATACCGCTTGAATGGTGCAACTGTATTCAGCAAGTTAGATTTAAACAAGGGCTATCATCAGCTTGAACTTGATGATGAGAGTCGATTCATCACAACGTTTACGACACATCGAGGTCTGTATAGGTACAAGCGCCTGAGTTTTGGTATTAACAGTGCTGCTGAAGTATTCCAGCACATCATCAGCCAGGTATTGCAAGATATACCTAATGCTGACAACATGTCTGATGACATCATTGTTTATGGCCGTACCCAAGCTGAACACGACAAAGCTCTTCGTGCAACATTGCAACGCTTACGAGAAAAGAATTTGACGCTAAGCCGAGCAAAGTGTGAGTTCAATCAACATAAAATTGAATTCTTTGGACATGTACTTAGTGACAAAGGTCTGTCTCCAGATCCTAAGAAAGTTGCAGATATCAAGAATGCTGCACCTCCTTCAACATCCACTGAAGTACATAGTTTTCTGGGAATGGCAAACTACTGTTCTCGCTTCATTCCAGATTTTGCTACCATTACGAAGCCTCTACGTGAGCTCCTGAAGAAAAATGCATCATGGTACTGGAGCGATATCGAGCAAAATGCATTTGATGCTGTGAAAGATGCATTAGTAGAAAATGCGACTGCTGCATACTTTGATCCATCAATGGACACTGAGTTAACGGTGGATGCTAGTCCTGTTGGTTTAGGTGCTGTGTTAGCCCAACACAAACCTGGTGAACCAGATTCAAGAGTAGTAATTGCCTATGCCAGCCGTTCTCTCACAGATGTTGAGCAACGATACAGTCAGACAGAGAAGGAAGCTCTTGCTCTTGTATGGGGCTGTGAACACTTCAATGTGTATCTGCTTGGTGCACCCTTTACCACGATAGTCACTGACCACAAACCGTTGGAGACCATCTTCAATAATCCAAAGTCCAAACCACCAGCTCGCATTGAGAGATGGGCTCTGCAACCATACAACTTTACGGTGAAATACAAGCCAGGTGCAGGCAATCCCGCTGATTACATCAGTCGACATCCTGCCAACAGTTTCACCATCACCAAGCATCAGCAAGTTGCCGAGGAATATGTACACTCTGTAACCTGTGATGCAGTCCCTAAGGCTCTCACTCTTGATGAAATCCGTACTGCAACCCTAGAGGACCCAACTCTGCAAGCAACAGTGGATGCATTGACTAAGAAAAAGTTTCCACGCATCCCACCCTCAGGAGTTGACCAAGATGCATTCAAAGCACTTGAACGCATCCAGACAGAATTAAGTGTTACGCAACAACGCGACACCGTGCTGCGAGGTACTCGTATCGTTATTCCAGCTGTTCTCCAGCATCGTGCTCTGAAGCTTGCACATCAAGGACACCAAGGTCTTGTAAGGACCAAACAGCTGCTACGAGAAAAGGTGTGGTTTCCTGGCATTGATCGTCAAGCTAAGGACATGCATGATGCCTGTGTCCCTTGCCAAGCTGCAGTGGATACTTCAAGACCAACACCTCTACAACCTTCACCACTACCTGCTGCACCATGGATGGAAGTATCGATGGATTTCTGTGGACCGCTACCAACTGGAGAGTACTTGATGGTAGTCATTGATGATCACTCACGTTATCCAGAAGTAGAAATCATCACTTCCACATCTGCAAAGGCTGTCATCCCGAAACTCGACAAGATCTTTTCAAACTTTGGCATTCCTGAAGTTGTCAAGACGGACAATGGACCGCCATTTAATGGACAAGACTTTGTCAACTTTGCTGAGCATATTGGATTCAAACACCGCCGTGTGATGCCACTACATCCTCAAGCAAATGGAGAAGTAGAGAGATTCATGCAACCTCTCATGAAAGCGGTACGCTGTGCTCATGCCGAAGGACGATCCTGGAAACAAGCTATGTATGCTTTTCTCAGGAACTACCGTGCAACACCGCATGGAACACTGGGCAAGTCGCCTGGCGAACTTTTATTTGGACGTCCTATGAGGATCGCACTACCTGTCATGCCAGCCAAGGTAACGGATAAACGTCTCGCTCAGAAGGATGCACTAGCGAAGGGCAAAATGAAAATTGCTCATGATCAACGTGCAAAGGAACAATTCATAAAGGTTGGAGATACTGTTCTCGTTAAAAAGAAAAAAGAGGGAAAGCTAGATATGCCGTATGATACAAAACCATATAAAGTGATTAGTGTAAAAGGAACTATGGTAACAGCGAGTAATAGAGATCATAGTATAACACGTAATATGGCTTATTTCAAAGTGATTCCAACTAGTGTAGAAAATGATGAAGTGCAAAGTCGTGCAAAAGAAAAAGAAAAAATGAGTTATAACTCGATAAACAATTCATCGAGGGATGTTTTTGTATTTAAGGACTCTCGTCCAAAACGACATGTTAAACGCCCTACACGATATGATGATTAATTGTGTTCCTATGTAATGCAAAGTATTTACTTGTTATGCTGAACTAAATTTAATATTGTTTGAATAATGCAGATCTCTCATTCAATATTTTGTAACTTTGTATTACAGTTTCTTTCATGTTTGTTTAACATTGCATATGTATTTTTAACATTGAAATCCTTTGTGGTAAAGATTGTTTAAATTCTTTGTGTGTTTAATTAATGTTAAATGTATGCAATATCTCTTGATATGTTAATAACTTACTTTGTGTCAATAACTTTGCTTTGTGCTACAAGCATGGTAGACATCCTGTATTCATTCTTTTTAAAGAAAAGGAGGGATGTCATGTTCACAGAAAATGGTACCATCCGTTTTCTATGTGCGGCGGCTGGACGCCACTCGAGGAGGTAAACAATAGCGCACAGGATGCCTGCCAAGCTTGGGAGCTACTCTATCATGTAATCAGTTTAAGTATTAAAGTCAGTAACCAGGAATGACTTTACATCAACCTTACTACCAAGACTATCTCAGCTATACACAGACACCACAGGTGTGTGCGTGTATGTGTACACATAAACATGTCTTACCAGGCCATGTAGTAATGTTATCCTTTGAGATGTTGCATGATGCACTGAATGGCAAGAAGATATCCTTCCAGCCATTATTGGTGTAACGCCATTTAGAAAAATCGATGACAATTGTTCGATTGGTTCCGTAGGCCGCCATAAGGCAGTAGATGATGTGGTGCAACTCGCATCCCAGGCCACACTGTAAAGAAATAAATCGTAGTTGTGAGGTGGAAGTGATGTAATCACAAGTGCTGGACAAATACGCTTCGTCGAGGACTCACTCTGGTAAGAGCAGCTTTGGGGGAAATGGGGTACACTGAGAACACACTATATAGAGTTACATACACTGAGCCTGCCAGGTTGTGAACACGTCACGGTCAACACATACAATGTAACAATTGACAACAAGCACCTTCATCTCACGCTATAGCACTCTGGAGTCATGGCGTCACTAACAACTGTTATTCTGCCCTAACAGTAAACATTATCCTTCCTCAGGTTAACACACCCTCCCATCCTCCCTGCCACATTCCCACTCCACACACACACACACACACACACACACGCGCGCACACATACCCACATACACACACAAATACACACACACACACACATACACACACACAGTGGACAGAGGACAACAGGATCAGATGCAACAGAGCTAGGAACGATTACATTAACGTAAGACGAACATCGGAAAGGAACTATGAGAACGATATTGCGATCAAAGCGAAAAAGCCACCTAAATTACAACACAGCCGTATAAAAAGGAAAATATCGGTGAACGACCAAGTGACAAGACTAAGGATAACAGAGGGGTCATAAACTGAATGACAAGGAAATCTGCGAGGCACTGAATACCAGCTTTCATAGAGTGTTCACAACCGAGCCTGAGCAGCTCCCATTGTTAGAAGAGATTACCCTAGATGAAAGACTATCAGACATAGAGGTGACAGCAGAGGAGGTAATGAAACAGTTGACAACACTGGAAGCATCTAAAGCAGTTAGACCAGACAAAGTATCACCGTGGATACTAAAAGAAGCAGCGCAGGCCCTCAGCGTGCCTCTGACAATGATCTTAAATGAGTCACTTATGTCAGGGGAATTGCCCAGTTGCAGGAAGAAGGCAAATGTAATATCGATTTTCAAGAAAAGTGATACTGAGGAGGCACTTAACTTTAGAGCTGTACCACTGACAAGCATCCCCATTAAAATATTTGAAACAATAATTAAGCTACGACTGGTTGTACACCTGGAGAACGTCAGGTTTGTGAACAAACATCAACATGGGTTCTGGAAAGGGAAATCGTGCCTAATTAACCTTTTGGAATTCAATAATAAAATAACGAGGATAAGACAGGACAGAGATGGTTGGGCAGAATGTATATTTCTGGACAGCCAAAAAGCCTTTGATACAGTACCGCACATGAGACTACTGTTCAAACTCGAGAGGCAGGAGGGGATGGGAGAAAAGGCCCTAGCATGGATAAGAAATTACCTAACAGGAAGGAGCCAAAGAGTTACGGTAAGGGGCGAAAAGTCAGACTGGCGAACAGTAACGAGTGGAGTACCTCAAGGATCGGTGCTGGAACCAATTATATTTGTAATATATGTTAACGTCATGTTTACAGTAGTAGAGTCCTACATGTCGATGTTCGCGGATGACGCAAAGTTGATGAGAAGAGTTGTGACAGATGAGGATTGCAGGATCCTCCAAGAGGACCAGAACAGGTTGCAGAGACGGTCAGAGAAATGGCTACTGGAGTTCAACACGAGCAAAGGTAAAGTTATGGAAATAAGACTAGGTGAAAGGAGACGAAAGAGACAGTACACAATGAAGGGGAACTGCCTACTTGTGACAATGCGAGAAAGACCTGGGCGTGGACGTAACACCTAATCTATCTCCTGAAGCACATATAAATAGGATAACGACAGGAGCGTACTCTACACTGGCAAAAGTTAGAACATCATTCAGAAACCTAAGTAAGGAGGCATTTAGGGCACTTTACACTGCTTATGTGAGGTCAGTCTCAGAGTATGCCGCCTCATCATGGAGTCCCCAGCCTAAGAAGCATATAAGGAAACTGGAAAAGGTTCAGAGGTTTGCAACGAGACTCATCCCAGAGTTACAAGGGATGGGGTATGAGAAGCGCCTGAAGGAACTGTGCCTTACAACAGTAGAAAAAAGAAGGGAGAGGGGGGACATGATAGGGACATATAAAATACTCAGGGGGATTGACAAAGTGGACAGAGACGAAATGTTCACACAGAATAGAAACAGAACAAGGAGACATGGGGTGGAAGCTGGAAATTCAGATGAGTCACAGAGATATTAGGAAGTTTTCTTTTAGCGTGAGAGTAGAAGAAAAATGGAATGCACTTCAGGAACAGGTTGTGGAAGCAAATACTATTCATAAATTTAAAACTAGGTATGATAGGGAAATAGGACCGGAGTCATTGCTGTAAACATCCGATACTTGAAAGGCGGGATCCAAGAGTCAATGCTCGATCCTGCAGTCACGAATAGGTGAGTACAAATAGGTGAGTACACACACACAAACACACTGGGCGCTAGCGGCAAAGTGGGCAGCACGCTGGACAAGTAATGCTGTGAACTGGGATTCGATTCCCGGTGCCGGTGAAAAACAAAATGGGCAGAGTTTCTTTCACCCTGATGCGCCTGTTTCCTTGCAGTAAACAGGTACCTGGGAGTTAGACAGCAGTTACGGGCTGCATCCTGCGTGTGTGTGTGGAAAAAAAAAATAATTATAAAAAAATAAATTGGTAGTTAGTAACTGTTGATTGACAGTTGAGAGGCGGGCCGAAAGAGCAGAGCTCAACCCCTGCATGCACAACTAGGTGAATACAACAAGGTGAATACACTCAGCTGTAGGAGTCTGACAGCTGAGTGGACAGCGCTTCGGATTTGTAGTCGTGAGGTTCCGATTTCGATCCCCAGTGGAGGCAGAAACAAAGGCCAGAGTGTCTTTCACCCTGATCACCCTTTTATCTAGCAGTAAATATGTACTTGGAAGTTAGACAGGTGCTACAGGCTGCTTCCTGTGTGTGTGTGTGTGTGTGTGTGTGTGTGTGTACTCACCTATATGTACTCACCTATATGTGTCTGCAGGATCGAGCATTGACTCTTGGATCCCGCCTTTCGAGCATCAGTTGTTTACAGCAATGACTCCTATCCCATTTCCCTATCATACCTGGTTTTAAAATTATGAATAGTATTGGCTTCCACAACCTGTTCCTTAAGTGCATTCCATTTTCCCACTACTCTCACGCTAAAAGAAAACTTCCTAACATCTCTGTGACTCATCTGAGTTTCTAACTTCCATCCATGTCCCCTCGTTCTGTTACTATTCCGTGTGAACATTTCGTCTATGTCCACTCTGTCAATCCCTCTGAGTATTTTATACGTTCCTATCATGTCCCCCTTCTCCCTTCTTCTTTCTAGTGTCGTAAGGCATAGTTCCCCCAGGCGCTCCTCATACCCCATCCCTCGTAGCTCTGGGACGAGTCTCGTTGCAAACCTCTGAACCTTTTCCAGTTTCATTATGTGCTTCTTTAGATGGGGACTCCATGATGAGGCGGCATACTCTAAGACTGGCCTCACGTAGGCAGTGTAAAGAGCCCTAAATGCCTCCTTACTTAGGTTTCTGAATGATGTTCTAACTTTTGCCAGTGTAGAGTACGCTGCTGTCGTTATCCTATTTATATGTGCCTCAGGAGATAGATTAGGTGTTACGTCCACACCCAGGTCTCTTTCGCGCGTCGTCACAGGTAGGCTGTTCCCCTTCATTGTGTACTGTCCCTTTGGTCTCCTATCTCCTAGTCCCATTTCCATAACTTTACATTTGCTCGTGTTGAATTCCAGTAGCCATTTCTCTGACCATCTCTGCAACCTGTTCAGGTCCTCTTGGAGGATCCTGCAATCCTCATCTGTCACAACTCTTCTCATCAACTTTGCGTCATCCGCAAACATCGACATGTAGGACTCTACACCCGTAAACATGTCGTTAACATATACAAGAAATAGAATTGGTCCCAGCACCGATCCTTGTGGTACTCCACTTTGTTACTGTTCGCCAGTCCGACTTCTCGCCCCTTACCGTAACTCTTTGGTGTGTGTGTGTGTGTGTGTGTGTGTGTGTGTGTGTTGTGTGTGTGTGTGTGTGTGTGTGTGTGTGTGTGTGTGTTTGTGGGTTGTGTGTGTGTGTGTACTCACCTATTTGTGCTTGCAGGATCGAGCATTGACTCTTGGATCCCGCCTTTCCAGCCATCGGTTGTTTACAGCAATGACTCCTGTCCTATTTCCCTATCATACCTAGTCTTAAAGTATGAATAGTATTTGCTTCCACAACCTGTTCCCCAAGTGCATTCCATTTTTCCACTACTCTCACGCTAAATGAAAACTTCCTAACATCTCTGTGACTCATCTGAGTTTCCAGTTTCCACCCATGTCCCCTCGTTCTGTTATATTACGTGTGAACATTTCATCTATTTCCACTTTGTCAATTCCCCTGAGTATTTTATATGTCCCTATCATATCTCCTCTCTCCCTTCTTTTCTCTAGTGTCGTAAGGTTCAGTTCCTTCAGACGCTCTTCATATCCCATCCCTCGTAACTCTGGGACAAGCCTCGTCGCAAACCTCTGAACCTTCTCCAGTTTCCTTATGTGTTTCTTCAGGTGGGGGCTCCATGATGGCGCGGCATACTCTAAGACAGGTCTCACGTAGGCAGTGTAAAGCGCCCTAAAAGCCTCCTTCTTTAGGTTTCTGAATGAAGTTCTAATTTCGCCAGTGTAGAGTACGCTCTGCTGTCGTTATCCTATTTAATATGTGCCTCAGGAGTTAGATTAGGTGTCACCCTCCACCCAGATCTCTTTCTCGAATCGTTACAGGTAGGCTGTTCCCCTTCATTGTGTACTGTCCCTTTGGTCTCCTATCACCTGACCCCATTTCCATAACTTTACATTTACTGGTGTTAAACTCCAGTAGCCATTTCCTGACCATCTCTGCACCTGTTTAAGTCCTCTTGGAGGATCCTACAATCCTCGTCTGTCACAACTCTTCTCATTAATTTTGCGTCATCCGCAAC
>WNGS01168583.1:639414-667424 GCA_020271785.1 Procambarus virginalis | reverse complement strand
ATTGTGTTTTACTAGCATTACCAAGCTCACTCCTTGAAAGCCACTACTAACTTGGGGTCGGATACAAGTACTTTGGTTCCTCCAGCAATGAACCCGGTTGCGACCCATTCTGGCCGTAACATAATTGGCATCCCCAGCGAGATCCGACCGCTTGTCAAGTACGTTTGACAGGGGTGGTGACATAGTGCAACCCCCCCCCTGTAAATAATTCCCCTGTTCATTATTTGACAGGACGTTACATGTCCTGCGCGGTGCTCATTGTGATTGATTGCAGTATTGGCGAGTGCGTGCTCAGTTATTATAAGTGTTTAGTGTTAAGTAAAGCGGTATGTTGCGTGCTCGTGCACAACTTGGTGACAAAATGGCAGAGAAAGAAACCATTGAGAATCTAGACGATGTTCAGGAATTTCTGAACAAGGACTGTATTGCTAGATTGAAGTATTTGGGAAAGCTGGAACTTGTGCTAGTAAGTGCCTATTTAGGGATCAAAGTACGTGAGAGTAATGCCCGTGTTGAGATCTTGTCGAAGGTTCATAAGCACTTAATGGCCGAGGAGAAGCAGGAAAGCGAGGCACAGAGTACAATGGAAAGTGTGGTGGCTTCCACTGAAAAGGAAGACAAAGGCAGTGATGGTGAGAGTGATGTGGGTGAACTGAATATAAGTTTCCTAACTGTCAAAATGCGTGCCTTAGAAATAAATCGTGAGATAGAGTGGAAAAAATTGAAATAGAACGGGAAATGAAAGAGAAGGAAATGGAAATGAAACGTTTGGAATTAGAGCGAGAAAGAGAAGAGCGAGAAAGAGAAGAAAAGGAGAAGGAAAGACGAGAAAGAGAGAAGGAAAGAGAAGATAGAAGGGAAAGAGAAGAACGGGAAGGACAAGAAAATGACAAGGAAAGACTACAAGAGTTAGAAGTGTTACGAATAGGTGGTTGGAAGGAAACGAAGGAAACAAGTAGTTTCGATCCCGTGAGAAATATAAAGATGGTCCCAAAATTCAATGAAAAAGAAGTTTCAAAGTTCTTCGCTGCCTACGAGAAGGTTACTGCCTCTTTGGATTGGCCAAAGGAAAATTGGGCCATCATGATCCAGTCCGTCTTGACTGGGAAGGCCCAAATTGCATACGCCACGTTGTCGCTTGATGATTGCAGCGATTACGACGCGGTGAAGAAGGTAGTGCTCATGGCTTATCAGTTAGTGCCGGAAGCTTATAGGCAAAAGTTTAGAAACCTGAAAAAGACCTCGGAGCACACGTTTACGGATTTTGCAAACATCAAGGAATGGGTTTTTCAGGAATGGTGCGCATCTCGAAAGGTGAAGACGAAAGAACGACTCGAGCAGCTCATATTGTTGGAGGACTTCAAAGATTGCCTGTCTGGGGATTTGAAGACATAGGAGAACAGCAGGTAGACCTTAAGTACAGCAGCCACTATGGCTGAGGAATACATCTTGACACATAGGCCTTCTGCTAGGTATGTCCCAAAGAGCTACACGAAATTCTCGGCAAAGCATAAACCGGAGGATAAGACCATCCCTTGTAGTGCTGCCAAATCACCCCCGGATAGTCCTAGAAGGATTAATCCAAGAAGGGACATAGTGTGTTGGACCTGTGGAAAGAGAGGGAACATGGCTGCTAAGTGCCGTGGCAGTGCTGGGGATGCCAAATATGTTACGGTAACAATGGGTCGCAATCGAGTTCTTTGCTGGAGGAACCAAATTACTTGCATTAACAAGCTCACTCCTTGAAAGCTACTACTAACTTGGGGTCGGATACAAGTACTTTTGTTCCTCTAGCCAAGAACCTGGTTGTGACCCATTGTGGCCGTAACATATTTGGCCCACCCACATACACCCACACCCTGTCTGAGAGTGGATTGGTACACCGCTTGTGGAAATAAGTAGACTGTGTGACCGCAGATGTATATTCTCTCTCTTGGGAAGACTCGCAAGACAAGATAGATAAGGTGCAAGCGTTTGTGGAGTCAGGCAAGCCTGAGGACTTGGAAGGTTGCACCGGGGAACAGTTGAAACAAATAGCGGAAAAACGTGGCATCAGGCTGAAGGCATCTAAAGTAGCTGCGATGAAGGATGAGATTTTGAAGCAGTTGAGAACCAAGAGTGAAGCTGCAGAACAAGGAGCCCAGAAAGGAGCTGAAAGTGGAAAGGAGGACGATGGGCAGGATGAAGCGAGATCCCAGGGATCGAGTAGGAGCAGTAAGAGTAGCCGCTATAGCAGGAATAGCAGGAACAGGGGTTTGGAAAGGTTCCAGTTAAAGCTCCAGATGCAGCAACAACGAGAGGATAAAGAAAGACAGTTCTTCCTGGAGAAGTTAAGGTTGGAACTTCAGATGAAAAATGAAGTTGAGAAGGAGAAAACCTGACTGGAGGTAGAAAAGGAGAAAACCAGACTGGAGGTAGAAAAGGAGAAAACCAGACTGGAGGTAGAAAAGGAGAAAACCAGACTGGAGGTAGAAAAGGAGAAAACCAGACTGGAGGTAGAAAAGGAGAAAACCAGACTGGAGGTAGAAAAGGAGAAAACCAGACTGGAGGTAGAAAACGAGAAAACCAGACTAGAGGTACAAAAGGAGAAAACCAGACGGGAGGTACAAAAGGAGAAAACCAGACGGGAGGTAGAAAAGGAGAAAACCAGACGGGAGGTAGAAAAGGAGAAAACCAGACGGGAGGTAGAGAAAGAAAAAGAGAAAACCAGAATAAGGGAACTGGAGTTGGAACAGGAGAAAGAAAAAGAGAAAACAAAACAGATGCAGGAAGAAGCAAACAGGCGTTTGGCTGAACAAAGGATTGAACATGGGTTGCCAGAGAACACCACCCAGGTATCACACCCACCAGATAATAGACGTTAGGGAAAAGGACATTCACCTATTTGTGCCCGAAGAGGCAGAGAGCTTCAAGCATTTTGAAAAGGTAGCCACCATCAAGGAGTGGCCACAGGAGGAATGAGCCCAACTGGTGCAGCTAAGATTGAGCGGTGCTGCCAGAGAGGCATGCACTCAACTGTCACTGGAAGAATGCCGGGATTATGCCACAGTAAAGAGCAGCATACTGCACTCATTTCAGTTAACCCCAGAAGCTTGCCCAGTAGGCAGGGCAAGAGAGTTTTGACCCTGGCCATGTGTGACCCCCGAAATATATTTGCTAATGTGTTCCAAGACAAACCACAGGAAGTAAAGTCGGTGAACGAGTGGAATAGGCCGTTCATGAGTAAAGGTTAGATCAGAATAGGAGGCCAACCTGAAGTAGAAGTTGGTATCTTAATTAAGAGATACTGGAGCGAATCAGAGCTTGATCAGGAGAAGCCTGATTGGGAATGAGCGACTGTTAGCTGGCAGGAGGAAGATTAAGGTGCATGGAATATTGTTGGCGAGTGAAATGCCCGTGTGTACTGTCCAGCTAAAGTCAGATTATGTGTCGGTGGAGGTGATGTTGGGAGTATGCCCCGACATACCTGTTCCAGGAATCCAGGTGATCCTGGGGAATGACCTGTGCGGGACGAAGGTATTGCCAAAGATTGTAGCGGAGACTGTGACAGAGGAGTGCCCGGAAGGCCACGGCACAGAGGAGACACCCGAGTGTAAACCTGACTGACATCTTGGGGGATAAGTCAGGAGACTGCCAAGCCACTGAGTACCCTGCCTCGGTAGCGACGAGGCCAGAGGTGGCCGACGAGGAAGACACTGAAGAAGATGAGACAGTGTCGATTCAACCGGTAGAAGATATCGACGTAGATATAGTGTGGCTGTTTGATGAAGGTCCAGCCAAGGAACATGAAGTCGCGGTGAGGTCAAAGGCGAAGATGGCCCGACCGAAAAAGAATAATGTGAAGAAAATGAACCTGAGTAGAGCCCAGCCTGCTGAAATTAAGAGTCGGAAGGTGAATGCAACTGTGCTGAGCAGAAGTGAGGAAGGATGTGGTCAGACTGAGGACGGAAGTAGAGCGTCAAGTTGTCCACAAGCACAGAAGCATGGGGATAATTGAGTTAGGTTGTTTGAGATGTCATGAGTTGACACATTTCGTGGAAAGCATGAAGGAGAGATGCTTACGAGCACGCTGAGAGAGGTAAAGCGACAAATACGGTCGAGTGCTGTGGAGAATAATGCAGTACTTGATGAAACCTTGAGGGAACAAAGAAGAGTTGAAGGAGAAGAAATGAAATTGTGTAGAGGTGAGAAGTGTGAGAAGAGGATGATGATGCAAGCATGGAGGAGTAGAAGAAAGCTGAGGACTAGATGGAAGTCGAAGAGGATGAAGTCTCGGATAAATGAGGAGACCAGAGAAGGGATCGCTGGTGAAGACGAGAAAGCGAAGTATGATGACAGGAGACAGAAGTATGATGGCTGTAGATGGAAGCATGAAGACGACAGAGTGAAGTACGTTGACGTGAGACTGAAGTGTGATAGTGGCAGACCGAATCGTGAGGACGATGAACTGAAGTACGAGGACCACAGAGGAGGTACAGACGGTAGATATGACTCTGGACGTGAAGAGTGCAAGAAGAGGAAACGAAGGGTGGGTACAATAAGTAGAGTGGGCGGATGGAGTGCAGGTGTCCAAGGGAGGCGGCCTAGCCAAGATGTAAAAGAAGTCGGATCTCTTAAGAGAAGACCATGTGTCTAGCGAGTTGTGACCCAGGTGTTGCAAAGTGCAACGGATAATTGTGGACTCCTGAAGGGAGTACTGGAAAAAATTAACTGGTCGAACTAATTGGTTGAAGAACGAGACAGTGTGGTGGCGGACGTATTATCCCAAGCCTTGCGACTGGAATAACTCTCAAAAATAAGGGACGAGGAGTGTTATGATCCGAGGTAGCTGAGAAATGAGTCTATCTTGAGAGTTATTCTGCAAGACCTCGCCTAAATAAGAGGTCAAAGAAATATAGACATGAAGATACATACATAAAAAATTTGGTAAATTTGACAGACAATTTAAGAGTATGGGCAGTGATTAAGAATATAAGTAAATGACTTGACATGAGATGTGGAGAGTTTGGTAGAAGTGTGAGGCTCGCTTCTGGAAGACTTTGAACCCCACTTGAGCACCAGACACCGTGAGGGGAAGCTGCGCTCCATGTGAGCTCCAGTTAGAGAGGAACCCATAGTGGTTATACCTTTAAGAGGAAGGAAGTGTGCAGACGTTTCAGCTGTGGAATCAAGTTGGGAACGTTGTAGTCTCAAGTCCTGGACGGCAAGGAGAGTTGTGAAGCCGCCCAGAGAAATTTTCGTGGGCTGTGGGAGCGCCCTGTTCAGGCTCCATCATAGGGAGAGCACCCTGCAGGAGACCTTATTGTGGTAAGCCCAAATTTAATTAGTTAATAATGATTGTCTATAGTTGATCGTGTGGTCAGCGATCGTAGCAAGTGGCTGTTAATATGTTTTGATAAGGCAGAAGGCCTAAATAAGAGAATAAAGATGGATTAACGTCCTGGAGGGTGGAGCGATATCCATCCCTCCGAGCACTGGCAGGTGACTGAGGAGCCGGGGCAGCCCCTCCTGACAGAGGGGCTGCCCTGCGGCAGGCAAAGGAACCACCCAGCGGGAGGTGGAAGATGGATTCATCCTGGATGAAGAAGTCCGTTCTCACAGCATGTAGAAAGCAGAGAGATGCTGGATGGAAACATTAATTTTAATTAATTGTGTTGTTTATTTTGTTTATGTGTTTACAGAGGAACATTTTTATTGGCGTGTCAGTGGGTTGCAGGTTTGTCTGGGGAAGGAGTTGCTGGGAACTTCGAAACCAGCAAAGAGGGAGAAGTTGATGAAACTCCGAGGTTGTGGAAGATACTGAGCAGTATGGAAGAGCAGCCATACAGTGAGGATCAGGACCTCAAGCTGTGAGGAGAGGAGCAGTGGAATGAAGTTTCACATGCTTCTGTGATACCAGGGGTGACCATTGTTGCTCAAGGAAGACTTCATGGTGTATCAGCCGGAAGAGCTGTGGAGGACCCTGGTAGACGATTCTAGGAAAACCTGAAGATGTCAGGGTAGTGAACTTCCAGATGTGGAAAGGAAGCGCATATTGACTACTTGTATGGAGCTGGTAGTGTGTTTGGTTTCATTAGCGTGCAAGACGCAGTGAAAGGTGGGTGATTGATTACCATTTTTGTGCCAAGGAGTACTTATACTGAAGTATAGAGTTACAACCGTAGGCTGGATTACCTGCAGAGACATACATATGTGTTCTAGAACTGATAGGGTGATTGATTGATCATTGTTGATTATCAAGAAATATTTATGCTGATATTTATGTTATTGCAGTCATAGGCTGGTTTTCCTTGTATGGGTTTATGTACTATATATATATATATATATATATATATATATATATATATATATATATATATTCTCTTGCTGATAGTGCAATATTGCCTTATGAGACTTGGCCTACTTGGTGAGGATGGTGGCATAGGTGGTGAGACAGCAGTTAGGTTACCACTTGATAGGCAGATGACAGAGTCCTGATGGTATTGAAGTGCAACCTGACTACAATAGTATAGTGTTGGATTCATATTATTATACGTGTGTATGTATTGTGCTTGTGTCTTGTCCAGTAAATGTACTCAAATTTGCTGGTGTTTGCCCTTATCCTAGTAAGGCTTCCCAGAAAGTAGAAAAAAATAGAGAGAGAAAGAACCACAACTGTGGACAGGGTAGAACAGAATAATAATAAGAGAAAGGGGATTGAGGAGGTCATATCAAATAAGGAGAGAGTGGGAAGTCATGGCGGCTCGAGTGGGTGTGTGCACGTGACAACGTGGTCACTATTGGAGCCGCATCCCCTAAACGAGTGATGCTGAGCCCCTCTAAAAGTGTCAGAAGCACCCAGGGTGATCTGGTCAATATAAGCACTCTACGGAATTTTGGGTTGGTTGTCCGAAAAGAAGGACGAATAACTGACCGACATTATTATATTCAACATCATCATAGACGCCATCTTTTGGCGCCAACATTTTGAGCTGTGATTGGCCAAGGAGTGTAGGCCCTGAAAGCGCTCCTCCCCGATTGGTTAGTTTAAGTAGGACCAGGAAGCCAGCACCATGCTGCCCTGGCAGAAAGAAGCCTTTCTGCATCTAGCCATCGCCGGTGGTAGACGTAATCTTTGCTCAGTCGGCCAGCTGATTAAAGGCATCGTTGGCGGTAGCTTCTGGTACATCATCTGATCAACTCCACATCGACAGGGGTCCGTGGGAACGTAGCAGATTCAGGGAACTAGTCGAATTTGAGTGTCATAGCAGGGAGTGTTTTGAACAGAGCGTGAGAAGTGGGTAAAGTTCATACGGGCAGGTGCAACAGATTCCTAAGTCCCCCATCTCAGTTATCAATCAGAGTCTATCTCATCTCCTGCTAGTGTCATGAAGCAGTATAGTGACCTGGGAATATCTTGCCAGTGTTTAGGGCAGTTTTTCCATAGAAATTTGTGGGACTTTCGGTAGACAGACGCTTATAGTGTTTGGCGCCATCTTGTACGAGTGTCATGCTTCGCCCTGAGCCAGATACGAAGCCGGCAGACTGAGGAAGGATACGAAACGTACTGAGTGGCGAGAGATTCTGCGCTTGGTCTACTCACACCTAAGCCTAATCTGCCGCCTTGAGGAGGAGGACGCCTATGACAACAGAGTGTCTATTAATGGTAGGACATGTGTTTGTGTGAGAGCCGGCTGTATAATTATGTAAGTACCCCCCAGTGTGTTTTGGTGTTCATTATCTCTAAACCTAATTTCGAGGTCAGGTGTCCGCCTGCATTGTCTCTAGAGCACCTGCTAGGTGAAGAGAAGTGCGGAGCATGCGAGATTTTCACCCTTTTTAACGTCTTGTCAGTCAAGAGAAGACTAGTGCTGTTGTGTACTTACATAGTTGCCTAGTTGTACTTACCTAGTTGTGATTGCAGGGGTTGAGCTCTGGCTCTTTGGTCCCGCCTCTCAACTGTCAGTCAACTAATGTACAGGTTCCTGAGCCTACTGGGCTCTGTCATATCTGCACTTGAAGCTGTGTATGGAGTCAGCCTCCACCACATCACTTCCTAATGCATTCTATTTGTCAACTGCTCTCACACTGAAAACATTCTTTCTAACGTCTCTATGGCTCATTTAGGCACTGAATTTCCATCTGTGTTTCCTAGTGTGTGTGCCCCTTGTGTTAAAAAGTCTGTCTTTATCTACCCTATCAATTCCTCTGAGAATCTTGTATGTGACGATATTTTCCCCTCTAACTCTTCTGTCTCCTAGTGACGTGAGGTTTAATTCCCGTAGTCTCTCCTCGTAGCTCATACCCTTCAGTTCGGGTACTAGTCTGGTGGCAAACCTTTGAACCTTTTACCGTTTAGTCTTATGCTTGACTAGATATGGACTCCATGCTGGAGCTGCATACTCCAGGATTGGTTTGACATATATGGTATACAAAATTCTGAAAGATTCCTTACACAAGTTTCTAAAGGCCGTTCTTATGTTAGCCAACCTGACATATGCCGCTAATGTTATCCTCTTGATATGGGCTTTAGGGGACAGGTCTGGCGTGACATCACCCCCAGGTCTTTCTCTCACTCTCTGACTCTTGAAGTATTTCATCTCCCAAACGATACCTTGTATCTGTTCTCCTGCTACCTTCACCTATCTTCATTACATTACATTTGCTTGGGTTAAACTCTAACATCCATTTGTTCGACCATTCCAGCAGTTTGTCCAGGTCTTCTTGAAGCCTCAAGCTGTCCGTCTCTGTCTTAATCCTTCTCATAATTTTGGCGTCGTCAGCAAACATCAAGAGGAATGAGACTATACCCTCTAGAAAATCATTTACGTATATGAGAAACAGGATGGGTCCGAGTACAGAGCCCTGTGGGACTCCACTGGTTACTTCATGCCAATCTGAGGTCTCACCCCTCACTGTAACTCTCTGCTTCCTATTGCTTAGGTACTCCCTCATCTACTGGAGCACTTTACCAGTTACTCCTGCCTGCTTCTCCAGCTTATGCACCATCCTTTTTTCGGGGTATTGTGTCAAAGGCTTTGCGACAGTCCAAAAAAATGCAGTCCGCCCATCCATCTCTTTCTTGCTTAATCTTTGTCACCTGATCATAGAATTCTATTAAGCCAGTAAGGCAAGATTTACCCTCCCTGAATCCATGTTGATGGGTTATCACGAAGTCTCTTCTCTACAGATGTGTTACTAGGGTTTTTTCTCATGATCTTCTCCATCACCTTGCATGGTATACAAGTTAAGGACACTGGCCAGTAGTTCAGTGCCTCTTGTTTGTCACACTTTTTGTATATTGGGACTACTTTAGCCTACATTAGTCTTCCATATTTCTAGCTGGTCTCCCATCTCCAGTGACCTAGTATAAACTATGGAGAATTGCAAGCAAAGTGCTCCTGCACACTCTTTCAATACCAATGGTGAGATTCCGTCCGAGACAACAGCCTTTCTCACGTCCAGATCCAACAGATGCCTCTTGATCTCATCTCTTGTAATTTCGAATCCTTCTAAGGCCTTCTGGTTTATAGCCATCTCTTCTAGGGCAGTGACCTCACCGTGTTCTATTGTGAAGACCTCCTGGAACTTCTTGTCGAGTTTTTCACACACCTCTTTGTCATTACACTGCTTCCTGCTACCTAAGCATACCTCTTTGTCATTCTCTGTGTACCTGTCCCCACCCGTTCTAAGTTCCATCATCTGTTCCTCCACTGTTGTTTTCCTCCTGATGTGGTTGGTCTTGGCCTTATTAGCTAAATCATTTTCATACTTTTTCTCAGCTTCTCTTCTCACACTAACATTCAGAACATTCCTGTTCCATGAACCAGGAACACTAACATTCTCTTTCCTGGTTCTCTGGTATCTCTCGTTGCTTTCTGGTGTTCTGTTATTTCGGAAGTTCCTCCACGCACTTTTTGGTCTGTTCCTTTGCTTTCATTCATTCCCTATTAAACCACAGATTCTTCTTTTGATTCTCGGTTTTTTTCCTGTCAGGGCGGGATAAACTGTGTGCAGACGTACATGTATGTGTGTGTGTGTGTGGACACACTGGAACACATTATATATATATTAGACATAGCACCGTAGGACCGTCCAAGAGTGTGTTAATACTCCATTCTGGTGCGACTTTTATGTGTTAACAATTCTTGGTGATTTGTGCATGTCATGTTCAATGTCCGTGTAGTCTTTTGCGGGAGAAGGAGTCC
The DNA here is from genome assembly GCA_020271785.1 of Procambarus virginalis. Lineage (NCBI taxonomy): Eukaryota > Metazoa > Arthropoda > Malacostraca > Decapoda > Cambaridae > Procambarus > Procambarus virginalis. Next base: position 657,237 of record WNGS01168583.1, on the reverse strand, counting down.
AGTTCCAGTCATCATTTCACGGTAGAGTGACAGTTTGGTAACACCGGGGATTTGCTGGCAGTTGATTATTGAGGTGTGATACCAGTGTGTGTTTATATACAAGTGTTGTGTTTCCCAAGGGCTGTGATAAATCTGATTATATATATATATACGTATGTGGCTGACCTGTAATTTTGGTGGATTTGTGATGAAGTGTGAGTCACGTCGCTGTCGGGAGTGGCAGCTGACAGCTCTGTCGAGTAACGTAATTCACGGGAGTAATTATCGATCCGTGGGATCACTAATTACTTGCCCAAGTTGATCAGGAGTGTGTTATCTCCTTAGTGTTCCACATTAGCATTTAATAGCCGAGGCTACTGGTGAGGTCAGGAAGTACGATATATATATACGATATATATATATATATATATATACGATATATATATATATACGATATATATATATATATACGATATATATATATATATATGTCGTACCTAGTAGCCAGAACTCACTTTTTGGCCTACTATGCAAGGCCCGATTTGCCTAATAAGCCAAGTTTTCCTGAATTAATACATTTTCTCTAATTTTTTTCTTATGAAATGATAAAGCTACCCATTTCATTACGTACGAGGTCAATTTTTTTTTATTGGAGTTAAAATTAACGTAGATATATGACCGAACCTAACCAACCCTACCTAACCTAACCTAACCTATCTTTATTGCTTAGGTTAGGTTAGGTAGCCGAAAAAGTTAGGTTAGGTTAGGTTAGGTAGGTTAGGTAGTCAAAATACAATTATTTCATGAAAACTTGGCCTATTAGGCAAATCGGGCCTTGCATAGTAGGCTGAGAAGTGCGTTCTGGCTACTAGGTACGACATATATATATATACGATATATATATATATATATATATATATATATATATATATATATATATATATATATATATATATATATATATATATATATATATATATATATATATATATATATATATATATATATATATATATATATATATACGTTATACAAATTGTACAAATATATATTGTAAATTTGTACAACCTCGATTCAATGTACTATATACTACCAACCCCAGTTCGTTGGAGCGTTGGATTCGTTGCAAGAGGTGACCTTCAGGAAGCGTTTGCATGTGTCTTTTTTTTCTTGTAGACAATAAAAATGCATTATCATATTATATACTGTACCTGTGGAAATTTTACCCACCATATCTAATAAGATCTAAGAAATATATCATATCTATATCATGTGTAAATCGTATCAAAATCGTATCAAAATCATATCCGAATCACAATAGATTCATATATATCTTGATCCTAGATGACAATGTCACTTGGATCACATACACCATAGGGCTCTATAGGTGCCTACGTGACTTTGTGCATGATCTCTCAAGGATCCAGAAGCTTCGAGAAGGATTTGTTAATTAAAAAACTATTGGAACATTGATTCAATTTCCGGTAGGGATTATAAATCGAATCCTTAATTAATTATTAATAACACTTTCGCACTGTGTGGACTAGCGTTAGAGTCCAATCATTTTCTCCTTATTATGCTTTGCCGACGCACCCTCTAGTCCAACGATAAAATATTTGTATAAATTCCATTTTCTATCCGATTTTGTTGGGGATAGTTTAGAAATGTTCGCCATGAAATTTACGTTTTTTTTCTAATAACTGAAGAGCTTATTAAAGAAAACGGCATGGCATTGAATCATCTTGGTATAACAATTGTATGGCGCCGATATTCCGCCACGGGTAACACTTCAGCCACTTCCAACCGTCTTGTGGGTTGGTTGCGACATTGATTCTATATTTATATGCATATGTCCGTATAGAGAATTTTATTGCGGTTCCAATATTATAATCAATGATGTAGGATAAATGTGGCCTTCGCAATCATTAAGAGAGTGGAAACATTTTGTTGCTGTTTGGCGCTCTCGCCAAGTGATGTCAATATTTTTATTTTGTGTTGATATTCCTTATGCTTTCGCAGCATTTTATATGTATGTGCTTATAGACAATTCTATTGTGAACACAGTGATACCAAATTTAAATATGTACGGCTACAATTAGTGTCAGGACAGTAAAAAGAGTATACACTTTTCGGTCTTACCGCTTAGGCGCGCGAAACGCCGACAGCACAAGGGCAGAGTTTTTTTTCGCTTCGCTGACAGCAGGAAAGTGATAATTATTAATAAGAATCAGTGGTACTATCAAGTACTACTTATAATCTTTAATTCCTATATCTAATTATATATAATCACATTTATCTCAATCATAAGTCTAGACAGTAAAAATAATCAATCAAAGCTACCCCCTCTCAAAGCTACCCCCTGAAAGCTACCCCTTAAAAAAAAAGCTACCCCCTCTCAAGGGAGAGGGAGGGGCATCTTGGAAACAAGAAGCGCCCACGAGAGCCTGTGGCACTTGGCGTTTGTTGACAACACAGTGAACAAGTGTGACGGATCCTTAGCAAACATTACTAGCTCAGGACACCTTATCTAATATCATTATCACCAGTGAACACTCTCTAGAACTGGGGGAGTACCTGAACAATATATCTACAAGGAAAATCCTAGAACATTTATATAAAATAAGAGTGAATAGTGGAGCACACAGTGACGCTGTCTCCACCACCTTTATTCCTAATCTTCATCAACTATCATTCTTCTGCAACTGCAGGGACAATCACGTAAGTAAGTAAGTAATTATCAAAGAAGGCACCAAACCGGGAAGGCTATGTAGCACCATCTAATCAGAGGGCGCTAAATATCACCGGGATGCCAATACGAGAACAAAAACGCATAAGGTGAACGATATCAAAAGTATCCGAGTCACCAAGAATTCTATTGAGGGACAAGTGACCGCGAGGGGCGGTCGGAAAGCAAGACATACGCTCGTCCCGGAAGTCAGGACATTCAAGAAGGACATGCACGACCGTAAGAAGGACAATGCAATTAGGACAATAAGGAGCAGGACGGCGCTCCATCAAGTGACCATGGGTTAAGCGAGTATGGCCAATACACAACCTCGCCAGAGCAGTTTCCCATCGGCGGTTACGGTGGTAGGAGGATGGCCGCGAGGAAACACAACATTTAAGAGTACGGAGTTTGTTACCAGTAACAGACGACCAAGAAGCCTGCCAACAGGTAAGGATGGAGGAATGGATAACCGTAAAAGTCGGAATAGGAATACCTTTACGAGAGATGGNCATACAAGTAGTCAATATGCGCTTCCTTTCCACATCTGGAAGTTCATACCCTGACATCTTCAGGTTTCCTAGAATCGTCTACCAGGGTCCTCCACAGCTCTTCGGCTGATACACCATGAAGTCTTCCTTGAGCAACAATGGTCACCCCTGGTATACAGAAGCATGTGAACTTCATTCCACTGCTCCTCTCCTCACAGCTTGAGGTCCTGATCCTCACTGTATGGCTGCTCTTCCATACTGCTCAGTATCTTCCACAAACTCGGAGTTTCATCAACTTCTTCCTCTTGCGGTTTCGAAGTTCCCAGCAACTCCTTCCCCAGACAAACCTGCAACCCATTGACACGCCAATAAAATGTTCCTCTGTAAACACATAAGCAAAATAAACAACACAATTAATTAAAATTAATGTTTCCATCCAACATCTCTCTGCTTTCTACATGCTGTGAGGACGGACTTCCTCATCCAGGATGAATCCATCTTCCACCTCCCGCTGGGTGGTTCCTTTGCCTTCCGCAGGGCAGCCCCTCTGTCAGGAGGGGCTGCCCCGGCTCCCCAGTCACCTGCCAGTGCTCGGAGGGGACGGTTATCGCTCCACCCTCCAGGACGTTCCTCCATCTTTATTCTCTTATTTAGGCCTTCTGCCTTATCAAAACATATTAACAGCCACTTGCTACAATCGCTGACCACACGATCAACTATAGACAATCATTATTAACTAATAAATTTGGGCTTACCACAATAGGTCTCCTGCAGGGTGCTCTCCCTATGATGGAGCCTGAACAGAGCGCTCCCACGCCCACGAAAATTTCTCTGGGCGGCTTCACAACTCTCCTTGCCGTCCAGGACTTGAGACCACAACGTTCCCAACTTGATTCCACAGCTGAAACGTCTGCACACTTCCTTCCTCTTGAAGGTATAACCACTATGGGTTTCTCTCTAACTGGAGCTCACATGGAGCGCAGCTTCCCCTCACAGTGTCTGGTGCTCAAGTGGGGTCAAAGTCTTCCAGAAGCGAGCCTCACACTTCTAGCAAACTCTCCACATCTCATGTCAAGTCATTTACTTATATTCTTGATCACTGCCCATACTCTTAAAATGTCTGTCAAATTTACCCATCTTTTTATGTATGTATCTTCATGTCTATATTTCTTTCACCTCTTATTTAGGTCAGGTCTTGCAGAATAACTCTCAAGATAGACTCATTTCTCAGCTACCTCGGACCATAACACTCCTCTCCCCTTATTTTTGAGAGTTATTCCAGTCGCAAGGCTTGGGATAATACATCCGCCACCACACTGTCTCGTTCTTCAACCAATTAGTTCGACCGGTTAATCTTTTCCTGTACTCCCTTCAGGGGTCCACAATTATCCGTTGCACTTTGCAACACCTGGGTCACAACTCGCTAGACACATGGTCTTCTCTTAAGCGATCCGACTTCTTTTACATCTTGGCTAGGCCGCCTCCCTTGGACACCTGCACTCCATCCGCCCACTCTACTTATTGTTCCCTCTTCCTCTTCCATTGTTCCATTGTTTCCTCTTCTTCTTGCACTCTTCACGTCCAGAGTCATATCTACCGTCTGTACCTCCTCTGTGGTCCTCGTACTTCAGTTCATCGTCCTCACGATTCGGTCTGCCGCCATCACGCTTCAGTCTCACATCAACGTACTTCACTCTGTCGTCTTCATGCTTCCATCTACAGCCATCATACTTCTGTCTCCTGTCATCATACTTCGCTTTCTCGTCTTCACCAGCGATCCCTTCTCTGGTCTCCTCATTTATCCGAGACTTCATCCTCTTTGACTTCCATCGAGTCCTCAGCTTTCTTCTACTCCTCCATGCTTGCATCATCATCCTCTTCTCACACTTCTCACCTCTACACAATTCCATTTCTTCTCCTTCAACTCTTCTTTGTTCCCTCAAGGTTTCATCAAGTACTGCATTATTCTCCACAGCACTCGACCGTATTTGTCGCTTTACCTCTCTCAGCGTGCTCGTAAGCATCTCTCCTTCATGCTTTCCACGAAATGTGTCAACTCTTGACATCTCAAACAACCTAACTCAATTATCCCCATGCTTCTGTGCTTGTGGACAACTTAACGCTCTACTCCCGTCCTCAGTCTGACCACATCCTTCCTCACTTCTGCTCAGCGCAGTTGCATTCACCTTCCGACTCTTAATTTCAGTGGGCTGGGCTCTACTCAGGTTCACTTTCTTCACATTATTCTTCTTCGGTCGACCCATCTCCGCCTTTGACCTCACCGCGACTTCATCTTCCTTGGCTGGACTTTCATCAAACAGCCACACTATATCTACGTCGATATCTTCTACCGGTTGAATCGACAATGTCTCATCTTCTTCAGTGTCTTCCTCGTCGGCCACCTCTGCCCTCGTCGCTACCGAGGCAGGGTACTCAATGGCTTGGCAGTCTCCTGACTCATCCCCCAAGATGTCAGTCAGGTTTACACTCAGGTGTCTCCTCTGTGTCATGGCCTTCCGGGCACTCCTCTGTCACAGTCTCCGCTACAATCTTTGGCAATACCTTCGTCCCGCACAAGTCATTCCCCAGGATCACCTGGATTCCTGGAACAGGTATGTCGGGGCATACTCCCAACATCACCTCCACCGACACATAATCTGACTTTAGCTGGACAGTACACACGGGCATTTCACTCGCCAACAATATTCCATGCACCTTAATCTTCCTCCTGCCAGCTAACAGTCGTTCATTCCCAATCAGGCTTCTCCTGATCAAGCTCTGATTCGCTCCAGTATCTCTTAAGATACCAACTTCTACTTCAGGTTGGCCTCCTATTCTGATCTAACCTTTACTCATGAACGGCCTATTCCACTCGTTCACTGACTTTACTTCCTGTGGTTTGTCTTGGAACACATTAGCAAATATATTTCGGGGGTCACACATGGCCAGGGTCAAAACTCTCTTGCCCTGCCTACTGGGCAAGCTTCTGGGGTTAACTGAAATGAGTGCAGTATGCTGCTCTTTACTGTGGCATAATCCCGGCATTCTTCCAGTGACAGTTGAGTGCATGCCTCTCTGGCAGCACCGCTCAATCTTAACTGCACCAGTTGGGCTCATTCCTCCTGTGGCCACTCCTTGATGGTGGCTGCCTTTTCAAAATGCTTGACGCTCTCTGCATCTTCGGGCACAAATAGGTGAATGTCCTTTTCCCTAACGTCTATTATCTGGTGGGTGTGATACCTGGGTGGTGTTTTCTGGCAACACATGTTCAATCCTTTGTTCAGCCAAACGCCTGTTTGCTTCTTCCTGCATCTGTTTTGTTTTCTCTTTTTCTTTCTCTTGTTCCAACTCCAGTTCCCTTATTCTGGTTTTCTCTTTTTCTTTCTCTACCTCCCGTCTGGTTTTCTCCTTTTCTACCTCCAGTCTGGTTTTCTCCTTCTCAACTTCATTTTTCATCTGAAGTTCCAACCTTAACTTCTCCAGAAAGAACTGTCTTTCTTTGTCCTCTCGTTGTTGCTGCATCTGGAGCTTTAACTGGAACCTTTCTAAACCCCTGTTCCTGCTATTCCTGCTATAGCGGCTACTCTTACTGCTCCTACTCGATCCCTGGGATCTCACTTCATCCTGCCCATCGTCCTCCTTTCCACTTTCAGCTCCTTTCTGGGCTCCTTGTTCTGCAGCTTCACTCTTGGCTCTTAACTGCTTCAAAATCTCATCCTTCATCCCAGCTACTTTAGATGCCTTCAGCCTGATGCCACGTTTTTCCGCTATTTGTTTCAACTGTTCCCTGGTGCAACCTTCCAAGTCCTCAGGCTTGCCTGACTCCACAAACGCTTGCACCTTATCTATCTTGTCTTGTGAGTCTTCCCAAGAGAGAGAATATACATCTGCGGTCACACAGTCTACTTATTTCCACAAGCAGTGTACCAATCCACTCTCAGGCAGGGTGTGGGTGGGCCAAATATGTTACGGCCACAATGGGTCGCAACCAGGTTCTTGGCTAGAGGAACAAAAGTACTTGTATCCGACCCCAAGTTAGTAGTAGCTTTCAAGGAGTGAGCTTGGTAATGCAAGTAATTTGGTTCCTCCAGCAAAGAACTCGGTTGCGACCCATTGTTACCGTAACATATTTGGCATCCCCAGCACTGCCACGGCACTTAGCAGCCATGTTCCCTCTCTTTCCACAGGTCCAACACACTACGTCCCTTCTTGGATTAATCCTTCTAGGACTATCCGGGGTTGATTTGGCAGCACTACGAGGGATGGTCTTATCCTCCAGTTTATGCTTTGCCGAGTATTTCATGTAGCTCTTTGGGACATACCTAGCAGAAGGCCTATGTGTCAAGATGTATTCCTCAGCCATAGTGGCTTCTGTACTTAAGGTCTCTACCTGCTGTTCTCCTATGTCTTCAGATCCCCAGACAGGCAATCTTTGAAATTCTCCAACAATATGAGCTGCTCGAGTCGTTCTTTCGTCTTCACCTTTCGAGATGCACACCATTCCTGAAAAAGCCGTTCCTTGATAATTGCAAAATCCGTAAACGTGTGCTCCGAGGTCTTTTTCAAGTTTCTAAACTTTTGCCTATAAGCCTCCGGCACCAACTGATAAGCCATGAGCACTACCTTCTTCACCGCGTCGTAATCACTGGAATCATCAAGCGACAACATGGCGTATGCAATTTGGGCCTTCCCAGTCAAGACGGACTGGATCATGATGGCCCAATTTTCCTTTGGCCAATCCAAAGAGGCAGCAACCTTCTCGTAGGCAGCGAAGAACTTTGAAACTTCTTTTTCATTGAATTTTGGGACTATCTTTATATTTCTCACTGGATCGGAACTACTTGTTTCCTTTGTTTCCTTCTAACCACCTAATCGTAACACTTCTAACTCGTGTAGTCTTTCCTTATCATTTTCTTGTCCTTCCCGTTCTTCTCTTTCCCTTCTTTCTTCTCTTTCCTTCTCTCTTTCTCGTCTTTCCTTCTCCTGTTCTTCTCTTTCTCGCTCTTCTCTTTCTCTTTCTCGCTCTAATTCCAAAGTTTCATTTCCATTTCCTTCTCTTTCATTTTCCGTTCTATTTCTATTTTTTTCCACTCTATCTCACGATTTATTTCTAAGGCACGCATTTTGACAGTTAGGAAACTTATATTCAGTTCATCCACATCACTCTCACCGTCACTGCCTTTGTCTTCCTTTTCAGTGGAAGCCACCACACTTTCCATTGTACTCTGTGCCTCGCTTTCCTGCTTCTCCCCGGCCATTAAGTGCTTAGGAACCTTCGACAAGATCTCAACACGGACATCACTCTCACGTACTTTGATCCCTAAATAGGCACTTACTAGCACAAGTTCCAGCTTTCCCAAATACTTCAATCTAGCAAGACAGTCCTCCTTGTTCAGAAATTCCTGAACATCGTCTAGATTCTCAATGGTTTGTTTCTCTGCCATTTTGTCACCAAGTTGTGCACGAGCACGCAACATACCACTTTACTTAACACTAAACACTTATAATAACTGAGCACGCACTTGCCAATACTGCAATCAATCACAATGAGCACCGCACAGGACATGTAACGTCCTGTCAAATAATGAACAGGAGAATTATTTACAAGGGGGGGGGGGGGTTGCACTACGACACCACCCCTGTCAAACGTACTTGACAAGAGGTCGGATCTCGCTGGGGATGCCATTTATGTTATGGCCACAATGGGTCGCAACCGGGTTCTTTGCTGGAGGAACCAAAGTACTTGTATCCGACCCCAGTTAGTAGTGGCTTTCAAGGAGTGAGCTTGGTAATGCTAGTAAAACACAATGGGGGAGATGCAAGGAATACAACACTTCATCAATTATCAATATATTCACTTATAATCATTTTCCCATCACCTTAAATATAATCATAAAGGAAGTATTTCTACACTGATATATACACAAGTGTCGCTCTCATAGGACACTTAGCGCTCCTCGATGCTCATGTGATGCAGTCTTGTCAACTTCCGTGTTTCCTCAACACACAGTACCGTCCTCAATCAGTACTGGGAAACACCAACGAGTCTACCCTAGCCACGGGCCAGCCTATACACAGTCTCACTATGTGCTCCTTGTGAATGCCCACAATCACTCTCCAGTCTGGTGCGGGCAGAGAACATCAGCCTCGCGCTGCTGGGCCTCTTCACGAACAAATACAAGGGTAGCGAACCCCTGGCTTCTTGCAACTAGCTAATTACACTTCTCCATAGCACCTTACTGTCAGTTGTCTCTTCCTCTAGCCAGTCCCGGGATATGCCGAATTCTGTCTCAGCCACTTCACAGGCAGACAGCAGATACTACTCATTTCCTCTTCGGCTGCGGCTCACTGCTTACGTAAAGCAGAATGGAGTAGAGAGATATAGACTGCTCTGGATAGACTGACTGTCCTTGTACCACAGCAGCCTTATGTCGCCTCTGTGAATAAAGACACGTCATCAGTAAACTGGCCAGTACATGGACACTAGGAAATACCACTTACTGACTCTGACTTAAACATACAACTCCTCCTATAATAGATGGCGCAGATTTTCTAGGTGCCACCTCACCATAGGTCAGCAACAGCTACCTCTCGAGCTGACCCGGGCCGGAATCTAGCGCCTCTTGCAGGTATCATCCTGCCAGCACCAGGTGGCGTCGTCCATGTTGTGGAGGTTTCGGAGCGGACTCACAGATGGCATTGACGTCGCTGATCCATGCTCCGACGATGGAGTCAGGTTCGTAACACTTCGCCGTTCAGGACTTGAGACCACAACGTTCCAACTTGATTAAACAGCTGAAACGTCTGCACACTTCCTTCCTCTTGAAGGTATAACCACTAGGGGTTCCTCTCTAACAGGAGCTTACACGGAGTGCGGCTTCCCCTCACGATGTCTGGTGATCAAGTGGGGGTCAAAGCCCTCCAGAAGCGAGCTTCACACTTCTAGCAAACTCTCCGCATCTCATGTAAAGTCATTTACTTATATTCTTGATCACTGCCCATACTTTTAAACTGTCTGTCAAATTTAACCAATTGTTTTACGTATGTATCTTCATGTCTACATTTCTGTGACCTCTTATTTAGGTCAGGTCTTGCAGAATAACTNCACTGTGAGTGTGTGTGTGTGTGTGTGTGTGGTGTGTGTGTGTGTGTGTGTGTGTGTGGTGTGTGTGTGTGTGTGTGTTGGTGTGGTGTGTGTGTGGTGTGTGTGTGTGTGTGTGTGTACTCACCTATATGTACTCACCTATATGTGTCTGCAGGATCGAGCATTGACTCTTGGATCCCGCCTTTCGAGCATCAGTTGTTTACAGCAATGACTCCTATCCCATTTCCCTATCATACCTGGTTTTAAAATTATGAATAGTATTGGCTTCCACAACCTGTTCCTTAAGTGCATTCCATTTTCCCACTACTCTCACGCTAAAAGAAAACTTCCTAACATCTCTGTGACTCATCTGAGTTTCTAACTTCCATCCATGTCCCCTCGTTCTGTTACTATTCCGTGTGAACATTTCGTCTATGTCCACTCTGTCAATCCCTCTGAGTATTTTATACGTTCCTATCATGTCCCCCCTCTCCTTCTTCTTTCTAGTGTCGTAAGGCATAGTTCCCCCAGGCGCTCCTCATACCCCATCCCTCGTAGCTCTGGGACGAGTCTCGTTGCAAACCTCTGAACCTTTTCCAGTTTCATTATGTGCTTCTTTAGATGGGGACTCCATGATGAGGCGGCATACTCTAAGACTGGCCTCACGTAGGCAGTGTAAAGAGCCCTAAATGCCTCCTTACTTAGGTTTCTGAATGATGTTCTAACTTTTGCCAGTGTAGAGTACGCTGCTGTCGTTATCCTATTTATATGTGCCTCAGGAGATAGATTAGGTGTTACGTCCACACCCAGGTCTCTTTCGCGCGTCGTCACAGGTAGGCTGTTCCCCTTCATTGTGTACTGTCCCTTTGGTCTCCTATCTCCTAGTCCCATTTCCATAACTTTACATTTGCTCGTGTTGAATTCCAGTAGCCATTTCTCTGACCATCTCTGCAACCTGTTCAGGTCCTCTTGGAGGATCCTGCAATCCTCATCTGTCACAACTCTTCTCATCAACTTTGCGTCATCCGCAAACATCGACATGTAGGACTCTACACCCGTAAACATGTCGTTAACATATACAAGAAATAGAATTGGTCCCAGCACCGATCCTTGTGGTACTCCACTTGTTACTGTTCGCCAGTCCGACTTCTCGCCCCTTACCGTAACTCTTTGGCTCCTTCCTGTTAGGTAGTTCCTTATCCATGCTAGGACCTTTCCCCCTACCCCCGCCTGCCTCTCGAGTTTGAATAGCAGTCTCATGTGCGGTACTGTATCAAAGGCTTTTTGGCAGTCCAGAAATATGCAGTCTGCCCAACCATCTCTGTCCTGTCTTATCCTCGTTATTTTATCATAGAATTCCAGAAGGTTTGTTAGGCACGATTTCCCTGTCCAGAACCCATGTTGATGCTTGTTCACAAATCTAATGTTCTCCAGGTGTGCAACCAGTCGTAGCCTAATTATTCTTTCCAGTATTTTACAGGGGATGCTTGTCAGTGATACAGGTCTATAGTTAAGTGCCTCCTCCCTATCGCCTTTCTTGAAGATCGGCACGACATTTGCCTTCTTCCAGCAACTGGGCAATTCTCCCGACATAAGTGACTCATTAAAGATCATTGCCAGAGGCACGCTGAGGGCCTGCGCTGCTTCTCTTAGTATCCACGGTGATACTTTGTCTGGTCCTACTGCTTTAGATGCATCTAGAGTTGTCAACTGTTTCATTACCTCCTCCACTGTCACCTCTATATCTGATAGTCTTTCATCTAGGGTAACCCCTTCCAACAATGGGAGCTGCTCGGGCTCGGTAGTGAACACTCCATGGAAACTGGCATTCAGTGCCTCACAGATTTCCTTGTCACTTTCAGTATATGTCCCCTCTGCCTTCCTTAGTCTTGTCACTTGGTCGTTCACCGACATTTTTCTTCTTATATGACTGTGTAGTAGCTTAGGTTGTTTTTTCGCTTTGATTGCAATATCGTTCTCATAGTCCCTTTCCGATGTCCGTCTGATGTTAATGTAATCGTTCCTAGCTCTGTTGCATCTGATCCTGTTGTCCTCTGTCCTTTGTCTTCTGTATTTCCTCCACTCCCGCCTGCTGGCCATTTTTGCTTCCTGACACTGTCTATTAAACCATGGGTTATTATATTCCTTCTTATTTTTTCCCTTTACTGTTGGTATAAATCTCTCTTCGGCCTCTTGGCATTTCTGTATGACTAGGTCCATCATATCTTGGACTGTTTTTCCTCTAATTTCTTCCTCCCACTGCACTTCTCCCAGATAGTCCCTTATCCTCCTATAGTCTCCTTTCCTGTAGTCAACTCTCCTTTCCCAGATCTCTTGTCCCATGGTCACAAGTTTGAATTCCATCATATAGTCAAAGACTAGGACACAATGGTCACTGGCCCCTAGAGGTATTTCATGCTCCAAATTCTCGATATCTTCTACGTTCTGGGTGAAAATCAGGTCTAATAGGCTCGGTGCATCTCCTCCTCTTTCCCTTGTGTCTTCCTTCACATGCTGTGTTAGGAAATTCCTGTCTATAACATCTACTAATTTTGCTCCCCACGTTTCGTCCCCTCCATGGGGATTCCTTGATTCCCAATTTATCTCTCCATGATTTAGGTGTATTTGTGTGTGTATGTGGGTATGTGTACGTGTGTGTGTGTGTGCGAAGTGGGAATGTGGCAGGGAGGATGGGAGGGTGTGTTAACCTGAGGAAGGATAATGTTTACTGTTAGGGCAGAATAACAGTTGTTAGTGATGCCAGGACTCCAGAGTGCTGTAGCGTGAGATGAAGGTGCTTGTTGTCAATTATTACATTGCATGTGTTGACCGTGACGTGTTCACAACCTGGCAGGCTCAGTGTATGTAACTCTATATAATGTATTCTCAGTGTACCCCATTTCCCCCAAAGGTGCTCTTACCAGAGTGAGTCCTCGACGAAGCGTATTTGTCTAGCACTTGTGATTACATCACTTCCACCTCACAACTACGATTTATTCCTTTACAGTGTGGCCTGGGATGCGAGTTGCACCACATCATCTACTGCCTTATGGCGGCCTACGGAACCAATCGAACAATTGTCATCGATTTTTCTAAATGGCGTTACACCAATAATGGCTGGAAGGATATCTTCTTGCCATTCAGTGCATCATGCAACATCACAAAGGATAACATTACTACATGGCCTGGTAAGACATGTTTATGTGTACACGTGCACGCACACACCAACCTGTTCTTACTATAACATACTACCAGTACCTATGTAACGAAAAGCATATATTTCCTATGCTGCTAATGTTCTAAGTTCCTCTATGGTAGATTTCCAGTTATTACCTATCACCAGTCACCTACCTTTCCCCGCGTACTGTAGTATGTCCCATAGTCTTCATCCTATCGCCGTAGACAGCAGAATATTCTGTTTGCTCCAATTTTAATGATAATTAAATTTTTCCAGTCCCAATAAATCGTGAAATTTACGTACTATTTTCCATGGTATTCGAATATCATGGATCAGCTACATCCTATTGAAGGAGCGTAGTTTTGTTTTAGAAATCTATAAATTATTACATACAATATTGGTGCTTTCGCAAATCAATATTATTTACAATAGTGTGGGGGCTTTGAAAATTTAAAGAGAATTAATTCTAGGAACGTCAACAGAAAATGATGTTATGTTGGAATGTCTATGAGGTACACTACTGCAAACAGAATCGATGTAGGGTCCACAACAAGCCACACGATGCTTATTGGGTCCACTACCTCCCAAATGGATAGGTATGAGGTCCATTACCGCTTTTAGATAGGTATGGGTTCCACTACCAGCTTTTAAATAGGCATTGGGTCCACTATTACCTGTTGGATGGATATGGAGTCTACTACCACCTTTTAGATATGTATGGGGTCTGCCTACCACCTGTTGGATGGATATGGAGTCTACTACCACCTATTAGATATGTATGGGGTCCGCCTACCACCTGTTTGATGGGTATGGATTCCCTTACCACCTGTTGGATTTGTAGCAAGTATAAACAATGTACTCGCTCCAACCTCATTAGCGAGAGAAGCAAAACTCTCATTAGCACTAATGGCAGAACTCAAACCTTTTTCCCTAATTACAGTTCACATTCCTTGCATCCTTCCACCATATTGGAGGATGATGAGATGAGGTGATTATCTTGAGGTTATCTTGAGATGATTTCGGGGCTTTGTATCCCCGCGGCCTGGTCCAAGACCAAGGCCTCTGCTCCCAGGAAGCTGCCCGTGACAGCTGACTAACTCCCAGGTACCTATTTATTGCTAGGTAACAGGTGCATCAGGGTGAAAGAAACCCTGCACATTGTTTCTCGCCAGCACCCGGGATCGAACCCGAGACCACACGATCACGCGTCCAGTGTTATGTCCGCTCAGATGTTGGCTCCCTAAAGTGTGTACTCCAATCATATAAGCACTCGAGAAGCTAGTAACTATCAGTGTAATTTCCACAGTGATTCAGTTAACCTCAGTACATACGCTTGGGAGTTACCACAGACTGTCAATCTCAGGAATGTAGCACTCGGCGATAGCAGTGTTAACCGCCCCCACGACGACCCAGCTTCTACACAGAGCAAACAGTAGACCACATCGAGCTCTCACGCTCTCGTTCCCCATCGAGCTCCCATGCTCTCGGACGCCTCGAGCTCCCATGTTCTCGTACGCCTCGAGCTCTCACGCTCTCGTTCCCTGGAGCTACCACTCTCTCGGTCTCATCGAGTTAAGACTCACCATGCCACATCGAGCCGCCACGCTCGCCCACATCGTGCTCCTCGACTCTCACCTTAATCAGCTCTCTGCTCTGCTCCAAGCTTCGTCTCAACGTCTATGACACTGCTGTAACCAAGACTACTAAATAAATTATCAAACCCCACTAAACACGGTGTATCTAATCTACACAACCGTGTAACATAAACGTATGTTACATACTGATTTGGGGTCCACTAATGCCTGCAGGATGGGTATGAGGTCCACTACTGCCCGCAGGGTGGGTATTGGGTCCACTACCCCCTGTTGGATGGGTATTGGGTCCACTACCTCCTGTTGGATGGGTATGAAGTTGACTACCACCTGTTGGATCGGTATTGGGGTCCATTAATGCCCACAAGATTGGTGTGGGGTCCATTATTGCTCACATAATGAGTATGGGGTCCACTACTACCCACAGGATTAATATGAGTTCAGCTACCACCCACAGAATGGGTATATTGTCAATTACCATCTACAGGATGAGTATGGGGGTCCATTACAATGAGTAGGATGGGTATGGGGTCCACAGGATGGTTATGGAGTTCACTACCATCCACTGGATTGATCTGGGGCTCAGTACCATCTACTGGATTGGTATGGGACTCACTACCACCCACTGGATGGGTATGAGATCCACTTCCGTCCACAGGATGGATATGTGGTTCACTATCGTCTACAGGATGAATACTAGGGGTCCATTACCACGTGTAGGATGAGTATGGGGTCCACAATTGCCTAAAAGATGAGAATGGAGTCCACTGAGAAAAGTTTTTGATTTTTAGGAATTGAATATTATTTTTATATTCTTTATCCTGTCGTGATATTCTAGTATTACATCCATCAACTTTAAACTGAAAGTCTAGATGGGTCTCCTGAGGAAGGACTTGCTTAGCTAACATGTTAAGTGCAGTAAGCAGCTCAATCCACACTCTAGAGACCTTAGAGGTCTCTAGAGAGACATGGGCATTTTATTCCTGGGCCCTGAAGGATAGCTGTGAAGATCTCACAGATCTTCACACCTATTGAACAGCTTCCTCCATCAGCAGAACTGCTCACCAAGAAGGGGTACTAGAGAATGAACAGAAGAAAGTGAGTTTCACGGTAATGTACACTAACATAGATGGGATTATGAATAAAACGAGTGAACTTGGAGAATGGGCACTAAAAGAAAACTCGGACATAATAGCACTCACAGAAACAAAGCTAACGAAATCCATAACAAATGCAGTGTTTCCACAGGACTACTATGTAGTGAGGAAAGAGAGAGAAGAAAGAAGAGGAGGTGGTGTAGCTTTACTGATAAGAAAGGGCTGGAGTTTTGAAGAGATGGTTGTTCAGGGCTGTGAAGATTTCAGTGACTATATAACAGGTACCATAGCAATTGGATGACAAAAAATTATAGTAGTAGTCATATATAACCCCCACCAAACGACAGAAGACCCAAACAGGAATATGATAGAAACAACATGGCGGTGATCAATGTAGTAGAGAGAGCAGCTTCTGTAGCTAGCAGGAACAGATCCAAACTACTAATCATGTGACACTTCAGCCACAGAAAGATATATTGGGAGAACAGAGACCCACATGGAGGACCGGACACATGGAGAACTAAGCTACTGGGCGTAGCAACAAGAAACTTTCTAAGCCAACACATCAAGGGATCGACAAGAATGAGGGAAGAGGATGAACCAGCCTTGCTTGATCTGATATTTACTCTAAATAAGTCGGATATAAGGGAAGTTTATATAACTGAATTCATTAAATCTTATCCTTGTATAAAATACAAGCTGATGTTAGATACCTGTTGGCAGGTGGACTGTGGATCTTCAATCAACCTTACAACTAATTCATTCACCCCACCTGCCCCTTACAGAGCACAATCTGTCATTAGGAAAAGAGGAGCTAGGATTTACGACCCTAGCTAGAGATTTTAGTTGAATTAATTTGCAGACTAATTTTTAATTTAGTTCAGTACAAGTCCCTGGTAGTCTCCTCTCATATCAATCTCAGCAGGTTTTTCCCACAGTACCTATATATTATTACTCTACTAACAATTACTGTGTTACATTTGTTATTTACCTTATTGTTGGAGTTATGTCCATCTTGAAGTCTCATGAAGTTGTGATTGCTGTACAGTAAATACATACTGTAGTGTATTATGCCATTAACACTGTGTTGAGTAGTTCTGCTGTATGTTAAGTACTACCAAAAAGTTTATGAAACTATTGTACACTAAAATTACTGCAACTTTAATTTAACACTATATTTCGATTTGTCAAGAGGCTGGAGTGTTCATTCCGTGACTTTGTTGGACATATCTACACAATCAAGGAACATCCGTGCACCATGTCGGCTCCAAATGCACTCATTGTGTCAGTGATGGCTGACTGGTGGGTGGATGGGCAGGCAGGCAGGGATGGAGAGGCTGAAATGTAAGCAGGCAGGCAGGGAGGGAGGCAGGCAGGCAGGCAGGCAGGGAGGGAGGCAGGCAGGCAGAGCTTGGGAGGGAGAGGCAGGCACGGAGGGAGACAGGCACGGAGGGAGGCAGGCAGAGCTTGGGAGGGAGACAGGGACGGAGGGAGGCAGGCAGAGCTTGGGAGGGAGACAGGGACGGAGGGAGGCAGGCAGAGTTTGGGAGGGAGGCAGGCATACAGGCAGAGGATGGGAGGACCCAGGAAGGAGAGGATGGAGATAGATTGATGGAAGGATGGAGGGGGCGATGGAAGGATGGATGATTTGAGGGATGGAGGTGAGCGATGGAGGTA
>WNGS01168583.1:626698-638414 GCA_020271785.1 Procambarus virginalis | reverse complement strand
CTGTTTAACACTTTCGCGCGCGCGGCACTCAGGGAAAAAAAAACCGATTGTGCGCGCGGCGTTCTGGGCGCTCAAGTGTAAAGACAAAAAGTGTATAAACTTTTCACGCTCCTAACATCAATTCTCAAGCTACGTATTTCATTTTGGTATCAATGTGTTGGCAATAAAATTCTCTACAAGATCATATGCATAAAATGTCACCAAAGCATTTGCTATCCCACCACGAAATAAATAAACACGAAGATGACTCGCCGTGACACCCAAACAGGAAGTAAATGTTCATACTCTTTCGTTTGTTGCCAGCTCCACAGTGATCCTACAGCATTGATTTTGATATCACTGAACTCGCAATAAAATTCCCCACCCAGACATATGCCTATCAATGTATAATTATGATACGGGGTGACCCGCACGAGTGTGGGAAGTGGCCGAAGCGTTAGCCGTGATTTCAGCAGCGATGACACTGTTGTGATGCAGCGCTTTGAAAGTTTATACTTATTTCACTGTCCTGACATTATTTCTGGAGCTACGTATTTCATTTTTATAGCAATGTGTTCGCAATAGAAAGTTCTATAAGAACATGGGTAGAATTGGTCAACAGAGCGTCAAATAAATTTGCGGCAAATAAAATCTTACGCGTGTTTGTACCCGTGAACGTAAAAATTTTTACTTTGTTCATGTTTTTCAAGTTTATACTCGTTTCACACCGTTTTTTTTTTGTATAGTGTTCGGAATAAAATTCCCTACACAGACATATGCCTATCAAGTACAATTCTTGGGAATTCACAGCTGTAGAGACGGCCAAACACACACAACCGGAACCCGCTCTGGATACTCCAACTCACACCCGCAACACCCACAAAAAAAGTTTCTGGTGTTTCGTGTATACTTTAGTTTTCGTGCTACAGTTGTCATTTAGGTATCAAATATTCCTAAGAAAATCGACTACAATACTACAACAACCTAGGACAATTATGTGTACTTACCAAAGGAAAGACGATTGTAGAAAAATAAGTTGAGCATTTTCTCTCCACTCCACCTCCTTCAGGTACCATTCCTGAAGTTGCTCAACAGATGTTCGTAGGTGGAGTGAAGCTGGTGCGGGTGGTTACTTCTTGTCCACCCAATACACCCTTTTCTTGTGATAACTGGTGTAACACGGTATGACACAAAGTGGAACATCGCATGTCTTGCATGCTATACCAGTTTCCTTCCTAATACCCGACTTTGAACACACTTGACACCTGCGACGTTCGGGAGTTTTACAAGTTCATGCTTCAATTTGTAGTTCAGGCGAGTCTCTGATAAAACAACACGTCCCTGTTGTCTCTGTGTTGGTTGTACACTACAGTCTGAATCGTCGCTCTCACCATTGTCTTCAAACAACAGTGTAGCAGATGAAATATCTTCATCAGATTCATGGTTGGCTTCAGCACGAGGTGTAGACGTGAAGAGAGGGCGCCTCACACCCGACGGGCCAGGTGTTGACGGGTTAGCAGCAGGATACACAGGACCAGTGTCATCATTTATGTCTGGAGCATGAACTAAATGAGGAGATGGTGTTGTTGTTGCAGGCCACTCTTCCTTGTCAAATTTCAATAAAGCCCAAATAGCAACCTCATGAAACTGGAGCAGAGTTAGTTTCTTTCGGTCATCTGTGTTGGCCTTGTACAATGCATAAGCGTTTTGCAAAGCCATTTGCAGGAATAAAAGGTTATTTTCTTTGTCCACTTGTGACATTTCCTGGCGAAATGGTAATACTTTACCATTTGATCAAAGTGGTCAACACCCTTCATGAACTTATTGTAGTCAATAATTGCCTTTGGTTTGTTCACCACAACCTGCTGTAGTCCTGTTGTTCCATCTGGCCTACGAACTCGTTTGCGTTTTTGAACTCTATTTGTGTCTGCATTGTGGAGGTTGGTAATCATAGAGACAACTCGCTTGTCTTTCCACAGCAGAATGAAGGTGTTGTCCTTGCGGCGGTAGACTGTGGTATCCACATCAATCTTAGTCTTCGCTATATGTTGCAGGTCTTTTGGGGCGCCACATATCATCGATCATCGAACAATGGTGGAATATTGTCCTCAAGCCACACAACACTGGCCCCAGGCTGGCGAGTACGTACTGGACGTGTACGCTTGCGAGGAGGCTGGGGTGCCTCATCTACCTCACTCGGTTCATCCTCACCTGATAATTCATAGCTTGAATCACTCCCACTATCAACAAATGGGGTTATTTTCAAACCACGAGTAGGAGGTCGTTTTCTTAGCTGGATTTTAGGCATGCACGCACCACGTGTGCGCCTTGTGGTGAGAGGCGGCAGTGCTGGTGCCCCTCCTCCTACTCCTCCTCTGTTAGGCCTTCAGAGTCCTCCTCCGTCGATTCAGCCCCATGGGCTCCAGGCCCCCCAAATTCACATTTTCTTCTAAATCCTCACCTTCTGCCTCACTTCCATCCAAATCCACTTGATCAAAGGCATCCAAGAGATTGGGAATCTTGGTGGGAGTGAGCCTCAATCCAGAGAACCTCCTATAGATGTCGGTAATCTTGTCTTTTCCAGATGAATCAGAGGCTCCTGTAGCCGAAACACCACTTGGGCCTGGTGCTGGATCCATTATTGATGAATGTAGTTGGTTACAAACACACAGAAACGGGTAAAAATCCTTGAAACCATGCGAGTTTGGCGCGCAAGGGGAGAGAGATGCGATCGTTCCACGTGACAACAAAATGGGCCTGTCACGTGACCCAGTAGGCCGACGTGACATTCGGCCTACCCGAAAGAACGGGAATTTCATGGCGCACAGTTTGAAACAAACCCCAAGTAAATCGGATTTAAGCTGGATTTTTTACAATTATTTTAATACGGACCGTAAATGTACGACGCGACCGCACAACCGATAGAAATATAGCCGTCGTATATGTACGGGGTGGGCGCGCGAAAGTGTTTAATCAAGTTGGGAACGTTGTGGTCTCAAGTCCTGAACGGCGAAGTGTTACGAACCCGACTCCATCGTCGGAGCATGGAGCAGCGACGTCAATGCCATCTGTGAGTCCGCTCCCGAAACCTCCACAACATGGACGACGCCTCCTGGTGGTGGCAGGATGATACCTGCAAGAGGCGCTAGATTCCGGCCCTGGTCAGATCGAGAGGTAGCTGTTGCCGACCTATGGTGAGGTGGCACCTAGAAAATCAGCGCCATCTATTATAGGAGGAGTTGTATGTTTAAGTCAGAGTCCGTAAGTGGTATTTCCTAGTGTCCCATGTACTGGCCAGTTTACTGATGACGTGTCTTTATTCACAGAGGCGACATAGGGCTGCTGTGGTACAAGGACAGTCAGTCTATCCAGAGCAGTCTATATCTCTCTACTCAATTCTGCTTTACGTAAGCAGTGAGCCGCCGCCGAAGAGGAAATGAGTAGTATCTGCTGTCTGCCTGTGAAGTGGCTGAGACAGAATTCGGCATATCCCGGGACTGGCTAGAGGAAGAGACAACTGACAATAAGGTGCTATGGAGAAGTGTAATTAGCTAGTTGCAAGAAGCCAGGGGTTCGCTACCCTTGTATTTGTTCGTGAAGAGGCCCAGCAGCGCGAGGCTGATGTTCTCTGCCGGCACCAGACTGGAGAGTGATTGTGGGCATTCACAAGGAGCACATAGTGAGACTGTGTATAGGCTGGCCCGTGGCTAGGGTAGACTCGTTGGTGTTTCCCAGTACTGATTGAGGACGGTACTGTGTGTTGAGGAAACACGGAAGTTGACAAGACTGCATCACATGAGCATCGAGGAGCTCTTAGTGTCCTATGAGAGCGACACTTGTGTATATATCAGTGTAGAAATACTTCCTTTATGATTTTATTTAAGCTGATGGGAAAGTGATTATAAGTGAATATATTGATAATTGATGAAGTGTTGTATTCTTTGCATCTCCCCCATTGTGTTTTACTAGCATTACCAAGCTCACTCCTTGAAAGCCACTACTAACTTGGGGTCGGATACAAGTACTTTGGTTCCTCCAGCAATGAACCCGGTTGCGACCCATTCTGGCCGTAACATAATTGGCATCCCCAGCGAGATCCGACCGCTTGTCAAGTACGTTTGACAGGGGTGGTGACATAGTGCAACCCCCCCCCCTGTAAATAATTCCCCTGTTCATTATTTGACAGGACGTTACATGTCCTGCGCGGTGCTCATTGTGATTGATTGCAGTATTGGCGAGTGCGTGCTCAGTTATTATAAGTGTTTAGTGTTAAGTAAAGCGGTATGTTGCGTGCTCGTGCACAACTTGGTGACAAAATGGCAGAGAAAGAAACCATTGAGAATCTAGACGATGTTCAGGAATTTCTGAACAAGGAGGACTGTCTTGCTAGATTGAAGTATTTGGGAAAGCTGGAACTTGTGCTAGTAAGTGCCTATTTAGGGATCAAAGTACGTGAGAGTAATGCCCGTGTTGAGATCTTGTCGAAGGTTCATAAGCACTTAATGGCCGAGGAGAAGCAGGAAAGCGAGGCACAGAGTACAATGGAAAGTGTGGTGGCTTCCACTGAAAAGGAAGACAAAGGCAGTGATGGTGAGAGTGATGTGGGTGAACTGAATATAAGTTTCCAACTGTCAAAATGCGTGCCTTAGAAATAAATCGTGAGATAGAGTGGAAAAAAATTGAAATAGAACGGGAAATGAAAGAGAAGGAAATGGACATGAAACGTTTGGAATTAGAGCGAGAAAGAGAAAGAGAAGAGCGAGAAAGAGAAGAGAAGGAAAGACGAGAAAGAGAGAAGGAAAGAGAAGATAGAAGGAAAGAGAAGAACGGGAAGGACAAGAAAATGACAAGGAAAGACTACAAGAGTTAGAAGTGTTACGATTAGGTGGTTGGAAGGAAACAAAGGAAACAAGTAGTTTCGATCCCGTGAGAAATATAAAGATGGTCCCAAAATTCAATGAAAAAGAAGTTTCAAAGTTCTTCGCTGCCTACGAGAAGGTTACTGCCTCTTTGGATTGGCCAAAGGAAAATTGGGCCATCATGATCCAGTCCGTCTTGACTGGGAAGGCCCAAATTGCATACGCCACGTCGTCGCTTGATGATTCCAGCGATTACGACGCGGTGAAGAAGGTAGTGCTCATGGCTTATCAGTTAGTGCCGGAAGCTTATAGGCAAAAGTTTAGAAACCTGAAAAAGACCTCTGAGCACACGTTTACGGATTTTGCAAACATCAAGGAATGGGTTTTTCAGGAATGGTGCGCATCTCGAAAGGTGAAGACGAAAGAACGACTCGAGCAGCTCATATTGTTGGAGGACTTCAAAGATTGCCTGTCTGGGGATTTGAAGACATAGGAGAACAGCAGGTAGACCTTAAGTACAGCAGCCACTATGGCTGAGGAATACATCTTGACACATAAGCCTTCTGCTAGGTATGTCCCAAAGAGCTACACGAAATTCTCGGCAAAGCATAAACCGGAGGATAAGACCATCCCTCGTAGTGCTGCCAAATCAACCCCGGATAGTCCTAGAAGGATTAATCCAAGAAGGGACGTAGTGTGTTGGACCTGTGGAAAGAGAGGGAACATGGCTGCTAAGTGCCGTGGCAGTGCTGGGAATGCCAAATATGTACGGTAACAATGGGTCGCAACCGAGTTCTTTGCTGGAGGAACCAAATTACTTGCATTAACAAGCTCACTCCTTGAAAGCTACTACTAACTTGGGGTCGGATACAAGTACTTTTGTTCCTCTAGCCAAGAACCTGGTTGTGACCCATTGTGGCCGTAAAATATTTGGCCCACCCACATACACCCACACCCTGTCTGAGAGTGGATTGGTACACCGCTTGTGGAAATAAGTAGACTGTGTGACCGCAGATGTATATTCTCTCTCTTGGGAAGACTCACAAGACAAGATAGATAAGGTGCAAGCGTTTGTGGAGTCAGGCAAGCCTGAGGACTTGGAAGGTTGCACCGGGGAACAGTTGAAACAAATAGCGGAAAAACGTGGCATCAGGCTGAAGGCATCTAAAGTAGCTGCGATGAAGGATGAGATTTTGAAGCAGTTGAGAACCAAGAGTGAAGCTGCAGAACAAGGAGCCCAGAAAGGAGCTGAAAGTGGAAAGGAGGACGATGGGCAGGATGAAGCGAGATCCCAGGGATCGAGTAGGAGCAGTAAGAGTAGCCGCTATAGCAGGAATAGCAGGAACAGGGGTTTGGAAAGGTTCCAGTTAAAGCTCCAGATGCAGCAACAACGAGAGGATAAAGAAAGACAGTTCTTCCTGGAGAAGTTAAGGTTGGAACTTCAGATGAAAAATGAAGTTGAGAAGGAGAAAACCAGACTGGAGGTAGAAAAGGAGAAAACCAGACTGGAGGTAGAAAAGGAGAAAACCAGACTGGAGGTAGAAAAGGAGAAAACCAGACTGGAGGTAGAAAAGGAGAAAACCAGACTGGAGGTAGAAAAGGAGAAAACCAGACTGGAGGTAGAAAAGGAGAAAACCAGACTAGAGGTACAAAAGGAGAAAACCAGACGGGAGGTACAAAAGGAGAAAACCAGACGGGAGGTAGAAAAGGAGAAAACCAGACGGGAGGTAGAAAAGGAGAAAACCAGACGGGAGGTAGAGAAAGAAAAAGAGAAAACCAGAATAAGGGAACTGGAGTTGGAACAGGAGAAAGAAAAAGAGAAAACAAAACAGATGCAGGAAGAAGCAAACAGGCGTTTGGCTGAACAAAGGATTGAACATGGGTTGCCAGAGAACACCACCCAGGTATCACACCCACCAGATAATAGACGTTAGGGAAAAGGACATTCACCTATTTGTGCCCGAAGAGGCAGAGAGCTTCAAGCATTTTGAAAAGGTAGCCACCATCAAGGAGTGGCCACAGGAGGAATGAGCCCAACTGGTGCAGCTAAGATTGAGCGGTGCTGCCAGAGAGGCATGCACTCAACTGTCACTGGAAGAATGCCGGGATTATGCCACAGTAAAGAGCAGCATACTGCACTCATTTCAGTTAACCCCAGAAGCTTGCCCAGTAGGCAGGGCAAGAGAGTTTTGACCCTGGCCATGTGTGACCCCCGAAATATATTTGCTAATGTGTTCCAAGACAAACCACAGGAAGTAAAGTCAGTGAACGAGTGGAATAGGCCGTTCATGAGTAAAGGTTAGATCAGAATAGGAGGCCAACCTGAAGTAGAAGTTGGTATCTTAATTAAGAGATACTGGAGCGAATCAGAGCTTGATCAGGAGAAGCCTGATTGGGAATGAGCGACTGTTAGCTGGCAGGAGGAAGATTAAGGTGCATGGAATATTGTTGGCAAGTGAAATGCCCGTGTGTACTGTCCAGCTAAAGTCAGATTATGTGTCGGTGGAGGTGATGTTGGGAGTATGCCCCGACATACCTGTTCCAGGAATCCAGGTGATCCTGGGGAATGACTTGTGCGGGACGAAGGTATTGCCAAAGATTGTAGCGGAGACTGTGACAGAGGAGTGCCCGGAAGGCCACGGCACAGAGGAGACACCCGAGTGTAAACCTGACTGACATCTTGGGGGATGAGTCAGGAGACTGCCAAGCCATTGAGTACCCTGCCTCGGTAGCGACGAGGCCAGAGGTGGCCGACGAGGAAGACACTGAAGAAGATGAGACAGTGTCGATTCAACCGGTAGAAGATATCGACGTAGATATAGTGTGGCTGTTTGATGAAGGTCCAGCCAAGGAACATGAAGTCGCGGTGAGGTCAAAGGCGAAGATGGCCCGACCGAAGAATAATAATGTGAAGAAAGTGAACCTGAGTAGAGCCCAGCCTGCTGAAATTAAGAGTCGGAAGGTGAATGCAACTGTGCTGAGCACAAGTGAGGAAGGATGTGGTCAGACTGAGGACGGAAGTAGAGCGTCAAGTTGTCCACAAGCACAGAAGCATGGGGATAATTGAGTTAGGTTGTTTGAGATGTCAAGAGTTGACACATTTCGTGGAAAGCATGAAGGAGAGATGCTTACGAGCACGCTGAGAGAGGTAAAGCGACAAATACGGTCGAGTGCTGTGGAGAATAATGCAGTACTTGATGAAACCTTGAGGGAACAAAGAAGAGTTGAAGGAGAAGAAATGAAATTGTGTAGAGGTGAGAAGAGGATGATAATGCAAGCATGGAGGAGTAGAAGAAAGCTGAGGACTAGATGGAAGTCGAAGAGGATGAAGTCTCAGATAAATGAGGAGACCAGAGAAGGGATCGCTGGTGAAGACGAGAAAGCGAAGTATGATGACAGGAGACAGAAGTATGATGGCTGTAGATGGAAGCATGAAGACGACAGAGTGAAGTACGTTGATGTGAGACTGAAGTGTGATGGTGGCAGACCGAATCGTGAGGACGATGAACTGAAGTACGAGGACCACAGAGGAGGTACAGACGGTAGATGTCTGACTCTGGACGTGAAGAGTGCAAGAAGAGGAAACGAAGGGTGGGTACAATAAGTAGAGTGGGCGGATGGAGTGCAGGTGTCCAAGGGAGGCGGCCTAGCCAAGATGTAAAAGAAGTCGGATCTCTTAAGAGAAGACCATGTGTCTAGCGAGTTGTGACCCCCGGTGTTTACAATCTCCGTGGTGTAGTGGTAAGACACTCGCCTGGCGTTCCGCGAGCGCTATGTCATGGGTTCGTATCCTGGCCGGGGAGGATTTACTGGGCGCAATTCCTTAACTGTAGCCTCTGTTTAACGCAACAGTAAAATGTGTACTTGGATGAAAAAACGATTCTTCGCGGCGGGGATCGTATTCCAGGGACCTGCCCGAAACGCTACGCGTACTAGTGGCTGTACAAGAATGTAACAACTCTTGTATATATCTCAAAAAAAAAAAAAAAAAAAAAAAAAAAAAAGTGCAACGGATAATTGTGGACTCCTGAAGGGAGTACTGGAAAAGATTAACTGGTCGAACTAATTGGTTGAAGAACGAGACAGTGTGGTGGCGGATGTATTATCCCAAGCCTTGCGACTGGAATAACTCTCAAAAATAAGGGACGAGGAGTGTTATGATCCGAGGTAGCTGAGAAATGAGTCTATCTTGAGAGTTATTCTGCAAGACCTCGCCTAAATAAGAGGTCAAAGAAATATAGACATGAAGATACATACATAAAAAAATGGGTAAATTTGACAGACAATTTAAGAGTATGGGCAGTGATTAAGAATATAAGTAAATGACTTGACATGAGATGTGGAGAGTTTGGTAGAAGTGTGAGGCTCGCGTCTGGAAGACTTTGACCCCCACTTGAGCACCAGACACCGTGAGGGGAAGCTGCGCTCCATGTGAGCTCCAGTTAGAGAGGAACCCATAGTGGTTATACCTTTAAGAGGAAGGAAGTGTGCAGACGTTTCAGCTGTGGAATCAAGTTGGGAACGTTGTAGTCTCAAGTCCTGGACGGCAAGGAGAGTTGTGAAGCCGCCCAGAGAAATTTTCGTGGGCTGTGGGAGCGCCCTGTTCAGGCTCCATCATAGGGAGAGCACCCTGCAGGAGACCTTATTGTGGTAAGCCCAAATTTAACTAGTTAATAATGATTGTCTATAGTTGATCGTGTGGTCAGCGATCGTAGCAAGTGGCTGTTAATATGTTTTGATAAGGCAGAAGGCCTAAATAAGAGAATAAAGATGGATTAACGTCCTGGAGGGTGGAGCGATATCCATCCCTTCAGAGCACTGGCAGGTGACTGAGGAGCCGGGGCAGCCCCTCCTGACAGAGGGGCTGCCCTGCGGCAGGCAAAGGAACCACCCAGTGGGAGGTGGAAGATGGATTCATCCTGGATGAAGAAGTCCGTTCTCACAGCATGTAGAAAGCAGAGAGATGCTGGATGGAAACATTAATTTTAATTAATTGTGTTGTTTATTTTGTTTGTGTTTACAGAGGAACATTTTTATTGGCGTGTCAGTGGGTTGCAGGTTTGTCTGGGGAAGGAGTTGCTGGGAACTTCGAAACTAGCAAAGAGGGAGAAGTTGATGAAACTCCGAGGTTGTGGAAGATACTGAGCAGTATGGAAGAGCAGCCATACAGTGAGGATCAGGACCTCAAGCTGTGAGGAGAGGAGCAGTGGAATGAAGTTTCACATGCTTCTGTGATACCAGGGGTGACCATTGTTGCTCAAGGAAGACTTCATGGTGTATCAGCGGGAAGAGCTGTGGAGGACCCTGGTAGACGATTCTAGGAAAACCTGAAGATGTCAGGGTAGTGAACTTCCAGATGTGGAAAGGAAGCGCATATTGACTACTTGTATGGAGTTGGTAGTGTGTTTGGTTGTCATTAGCGTGCAAGACGCAGTGAAAGGTGGGTGATTGATTACCATTTTTGTGCCAAGGAGTACTTATACTGAAGTATAGAGTTACAACCGTAGGCTGGATTACCTGCAGAGACATACATATGTGTTCTAGAACTGATAGGGTGATTGATTGGTCATTGTTGATTATCAAGAAATATTTATGCTGATATTTATGTTATTGCAGTCATAGGCTGGTTTTCCTTGTATGGGTTTATGTACATATATATATATATATATATATATATATATATATATATATATATATATATATATATATATATATATATATATATATATATATATATATATATATTCTCTTGCTGATAGTGCAATATTACCTTATGAGACTTGACCTACTTGGTGAGGATGGTGGCATAGGTGGTGAGACAGCAGTTAGGTTACCACTTGATAGGCAGATGACAGAGTCCTGATGGTATTGAAGTGCAACCTGACTACAATAGTATAGTGTTGGATTCATATTATTATACGTGTGTATGTATTGTGCTTGTGTCTTGTCCAGTAAATGTACTCAAATTTGCTGGTGTTTGCCCTTATCCTAGTAAGGCTTCCCAGAAAGTAGAAAAAAATAGAGAGAGAAGGAACCACAACTGTGGACAGGGTAGAACAGAATAATAATAAGAGAAAGGGGATTGAGGAGGTCATATCAAATAAGGAGAGAGTGGGAAGTCATGGCGGCTCGAGTGGGTGTGTGCACGTGACAACGTGGTCACTATTGGAACCGCATCCCCTAAACGAGTGATGCTGAGCCCCTCTAAAAGTGTCAGAAGCACCCAGGGTGATCTCCTGGTCAATATAAGCACTCTACGGAATTTTGGGTTGGTTGTCCGAAAAGAAGGACGAATAACTGACCGACATTATTATATTCAACATCATCATAAACGCCATCTTTTGGCGCTAACATTTTGAGCTGTGATTGGCCAAGGAGTGTAGGCCCTGAAAGCGCTCCTCCCCGATTGGTTAGTTTAAGTAGGACCAGGAAGCCAGCACCATGCTGCCCTGGCAGAAAGAAGCCTTTCTGCATCTAGCCATCGCCGGTGGTAGACGTAATCTTTGCTCAGTCGGCCAGCTGATTAAAGGCATCGTTGGCGGTAGCTTCTGGTACATCATCTGATCAACTCCACATCGACAGGGGTCCGTGGGAACGTAGCAGATTCAGGGAACTAGTCGAATTTGAGTGTCATAGCAAGGGAGTGTTTTGAACAGAGCGTGAGAAGTGGGTAAAGTTCATACGGGCAGGTGCAACAGATTCCTAAGTCCCCCATCTCAGTTATCAATCAGAGTCTATCTCATCTCCTGCTAGTGTCATGAAGCAGTATAGTGACCTGGGAATATCTTGCCAGTGTTTAGGGCAGTTTTTCCATAGAAATTTGTGGGAATTTCGGTAGACAGACGCTTATAGTGTTTGGCGCCATCTTGTGCGAGTGT
>WNGS01168583.1:595151-605347 GCA_020271785.1 Procambarus virginalis | reverse complement strand
ACTATGGTGATACTGTGGAGGACTAGCCCGTGACTTCCTGAGAAAAGTGAACTATTCAGCGTGAGTACCTTAGAATAAAGGCTCAGGGAAGGAACCTTGAGTATTGTATGAAAGAAATGGACTGGCCGGGATCGGATAGAAGATCGCAAAAGTTCTTTCATAGTCTGACTGTGACACCTCTGGTGTTATGTGTTGTAAATATGTAATAACTGTATATAATTAAGAAGTACATGTGGTGATGGCTTTCTTTAGTGTTGTTTACCCCCTTTCTCGTTTGTATCTAGTCTGCCAGATTATCACGAATGGGGTCCACTCTTCATTTTTTTTTTTTTTTGAGATATATACAAGAGTTGTTACATTCTTGTACAGTCACTAGTACGCGTAGCGTTTCGGGCAGGTCCTTGGAATACGATCCCCGCCGCGAAGATTCGTTTTTTCATCCAAGTACACATTTTACTGTTGCGTTAAACAGAGGTTACAGTTAAGGATTTGCGCCCAGTAAATCCTCCCCGGCCAGGATACGAACCCATGACATAGCGCTCGCGGAACGCCAGGCGAGTGTCTTACCACTACACCACGGAGACTTTTAATAGTTCTCCCACCAAATATATTCCTATCAGAAGTCTGATCTGGTCATTCTACCCTCTCCCAGAGTGTCTAGTGGTGAAATATCTAAGGATAAAAGCAATAATAACCAAAGTTGAATTTAAGGGCATCATACCAGGATGGCCAGGAGGAGTTCACTTTTAAAACTGTGAGGAGTAAGACATCTCCCTCCAAGTGGGTTACTGAGGATGCAGGGTGACTGTAACAGTGTGTGAGACCATTTATATACATGCTTACCAATCCATGGACCTCACCCCCAACAGTTGGGAAAGTTAGGTTAAGTCAGTAAATTAAGTTTACGTTAGAGTTAGTAAAGTTAGGATAGGTTAGGTTGGGTTGACATAACTGTTTAAGCTAAATTATGTTGGGTAAAGTTGATGGAATAGGTAAATTTAGAATAGATTTGCTTCTTTAAGTCAGTTTAGGTTGAGTTTAGTTCTGTTGGGTGGCTATATCAAATTGGTTTAGGTTGTTTGTTAAGCCGAATTGCTTAAATGAGTGGTAGTTTGTGCAGAATTTTGTGAATATGAGTACGTGTTTGTGAATAAGAGTGCAAGTGTTTGTGAATAAGAGTGTATGTGTTTGTGAAATAGATTGGATGTGAAGTATGCATTTTTGTTTTGATAATTTTTGTAGGACAGCTACATCCGGGGAGTAAGTTGTAAGCAGCTACACCCAGTATTGCACATTCTGGAGACATGTCGTGACCATCTACATCCAATGCTCCACATCCTGGGGATAATCATGAGCGTCTACACCTAGTGCTCCTCATCTGCTAACAAGTCATGAGCGTCTACACCTAGTGCTCCTCATCCTGCTAACAAGTCATGAGCGTCTACACCTAGTGCTCCTCATCCTGCTAACAAGTCATGAGNATATATAATATATATATATATATATATATATATAATATATATATATATTATATATATATATATATATATATATATATATATATATATATATATATATGTCGTACCTAGTAGCCAGAACGCACTTCTCAGCCTACTATGCAAGGCCCGATTTGCCTAATAGGCCAAGTTTTCATGAATTAATTGTTTTTCGACTACCTAACCTACCTAACCTAACCTAACCTAACTTTTTCGGCTACCTAACCTAACCTAACCTATAAAGATAGGTTAGGTTAGGTTAGGTAGGGTTGGTTAGGTTCGGTCATATATCTACGTTAATTTTAACTCCAATAAAAAAAATTGACCTCATACATAATGAAATGGGTAGCTTTATCATTTCATAAGAAAAAAATTAGAGAAAATATATTAATTCAGGAAAACTTGGCTTATTAGGCAAATCGGGCCTTGCATAGTAGGCCAAAAGTGAGTTCTGGCTACTAGGTACGACATATATATATATATATATATATATATATATATATATATATATATATATATATATATATATATATATATATATATATATATGCAAACAAGCCTGAATGGTCCCCAGGACTAGATACAACTGAAAACTCACACCCCAGAAGTGACTCGAACCCATACTCCCAGGAGCAACGCAACTGGTATGTACAGGGATGCCTTAAACCACTTGACCATCACGACCGGACATAAGGAAGTGATAGCCGAGCTATATGAACCACTTCCCCGCCGGCACCTGGATGGTTATCTTGGGCATAGCATTTTATCAAATCACCTCATTTTTTGGGGCAACACGTGAGGAACACAAATGCAAACAAGCCTGAATGGTCCCCAGGACTAGATACAACTGAAAACTCACACCCCAGAAGTGACTCGAACCCATACTCCCAGGAGCAACGCAACTGGTATGTACAGGGATGCCTTAAACCACTTGACCATCACGACCGGACATAAGGAAGTGATAGCCGAGGCTATATGAACCACTTCCCCGCCGGCACCTGGATGGTTATCTTGGGCATAGCATTTTATCAAATCACCTCATTTTTTGGGGCAACACGTGAGGAACACAAATGCAAACAAGCCTGAATGGTCCCCAGGACTAGATACAACTGAAAACTCACACCCCAGAAGTGACTCGAACCCATACTCCCAGGAGCAACGCAACTGGTATGTACAGGGATGCCTTAAACCACTTGACCATCACGACCGGACATAAGGAAGTGATAGCCGAGGCTATATGAACCACTTCCCCGCCGGCACCTGGATGGTTATCTTGGGCATAGCATTTTATCAAATCACCTCATTTTTTGGGGCAACACGTGAGGAACACAAATGCAAACAAGCCTGAATGGTCCCCAGGACTAGATACAACTGAAAACTCACACCCCAGAAGTGACTCGAACCCATACTCCCAGGAGCAACGCAACTGGTATGTACAGGGATGCCTTAAACCACTTGACCATCACGACCGGACATAAGGAAGTGATAGCCGAGGCTATATGAACCACTTCCCCGCCGGCACCTGGATGGTTATCTTGGGCATAGCATTTTATCAAATCACCTCATTTTTTGGGGCAACACGTGAGGAACACAAATGCAAACAAGCCTGAATGGTCCCAGGACTAGATACAACTGAAAACTCACACCCCAGAAGTGACTCGAACCCATACTCACAGGAGCAACGCAACTGGTATGTACAGGGATGCCTTAAACCACTTGACCATCATGACCATCATGAGTTTTCAGTTGTATCTAGTCCTGGGGACCATTCAGGCTTGGTTGCATTTGTGTTCCTCACGTGTTGCCCCAAAAATGAGGTGATTTGATAAAAATGCTATGCCCAAGATAACCATCCAGGTGCCGGCGGGGGAAGTGGTTCATATAGCCTCGGCTATCACTTCCTTTTGTCCGGTCGTGATGGTCAAGTGGTTTAAGGCATCCCTGTACATACCGTTGCGTTGCTCCTGGAGTATGGATTCGAGGTCACTTCGGGGTGTGAGTTTCAGTGATATATATATATATATATTATATTTATATATATATATATATATATATATATAATATATATATATATATATATATATATATATATATATGACAGCTAAATCAGAGGAATATAATAGTTCATCTGGTTAATCATCTGGCATCATCTGGCTAAATCAGAGGAATATAATAGTTCATCTGGTTAATCATCTGGCATCATCTGGCTAAATCAGAGGAATATAATAGTTCATCAGCTCATTTTGTCCCCATTGCTTCTGAGACACTCGGCGCCTGGCGTAAAAAGTGCTACCGGTTTTTGAAGAACTGGGTTCTAGGCTCATTGAAACAACAAGGGACCCTAGAGCTGCCAGCTTTCTTTTCCAGCGCCTCAGCGTGGGCGATACAGAGGGGAAATGCGCACTGCATCCAGGGTTCCTGCCCGCCATCTGAGGAGCTGGAGGAACTCGACAACCTAAGATAACCATCTTTGTAACCTATATGTAATCCTTTTTTCTAACAAAGTTCAAATAAAGCAAATATATATGTGTATATACAATAGAATGGGGGGTGGTAGGAGAAGAAATATTAGTGTTCAGTGAGAAACCACAAGGTCCCCTCTGAATACGTTTTTATTTCTTCTCCGAGGCTATGGGTCCCCACATTGGCACCAGAGGTAGGTAGTACCCTCACAAACTTATATATATAGATATATATATATAATATATATATATATATATATATAATATATATTATATATATATATATATATATATATATATATAATATATATATATATATATATATATATATGATTACTGCTATTATTTGTAAGTGCTTACTGTAAATGTATAGCTCTTGAAATAGCACTTTCTCTGTAACTAGCTGACATTGTAACTATAAGGTGTGTAGGATAGATGAAATTGTTTATGTAACAATCTAAGATGAGGCCTGATAAAGACCTTTTGTGCCTTCTGTAATCATCCGTGTTCATACTGGTTGTCTAGGATATAACAACAATAAGAAAAGGCCTCCCCATTTAGTTAATATATACATGTAGTCTAATGCCCGAAACGCTTTGCGTAATAGTGGCTTTAGGCATTGTATGTACTAGCCCTATCTATTTACTCCATCACTCTGTACAATCACTTTTATGTATGTACCTTACCTAAATAAACATTTTGATTTTTGATTTTTGATTTTAATACTGTAGCCAATATTTGCTAACCAATAATTTATATTAATTTATATGATTATTTATCAATAATTCCCGAAACGCTTGTGTAATAGTGGATTTAGGCATTGTATGTACTAGCTCCATCATAAATCTATAAATGTTTTGTGTCTCACCTTGTATGTATGTACGTTACCTGAATAAATGTTTGATTTCATTTGATATTTTTCACTACATATAAACAATAAACTCCCATAATGTGTAAGGAAAGTGATTTGTGAGACATTTTAGAAATGCAGTACACTTTATCATACAATTTGCTATCGAAAACATAAATAAACGTAAAATATAAATTCTATATAAATTCATATAAACTAAATAAAGATCAATCTCACAGGTCAATTACCCACAACTGGACCACAACCTATTTTGAGATGCAACTCATTACTGTTGAACCCTTTTTCAACTGTATCTCAGCCCCCTCACTGAATCTCCACCCCTCACACCCACCTCACTGTATCTCTGCCACTCCTCACCCCCCCACCCCCTGTCACTCCCAACCTCACTGTATCTCTACCACCTCACTGTATCTTCGCATCCCTTCATGCCCCACCTCACTGTATCTCCACCCCCTTACGCTCTCTTAATGTATCTCCACCCCCCTTACGCCCCCCCTCACTGTATCTCGACCCACCTCACTGTATCAATGCCCCCTCATTGTATCTACAACCCTCTTACGACCCCCTTCACTGTTATCCATCCACTCCACACGCCCCATCCTTACGTCCCCTCACTGAATCTCCACAACTCACGCCCACCACTCACCCCCCACCTCACTGTGTCTCCAAGTAGTGGAAACCAGGATAATGATGAAGCATTTTGCTTTTTGTGATGCTTGGTCATTATCCTGGGGTATTATTCGTTACGTTGGTGATGCTTCATCATTGTCTTGGTCAATTTTCGATTCCTTGGTGGCGCTTAGTCATTTTTCGTTACCTTGGTGGCGCTTGGTCATTGTTCGGGTAATTTTTCGTTACCTTGGCTACACTTTGTCTACGCCTGGGTCATTTTTAGTTACTTCGGCTATGCTCATTGGTACAGCTATCTCTAATGTTCAATTTCATCATCAACAAACCAGTTTTCATCTTCCTTCAATAAGTCTATTTTCTGTGATTGCATATTTAATCCCATTTTCAATTATTTAATCCCGTTTTCATATTTTTTCCAATTTTTAAAAGGTTATTTCTAGTTAACAGATTGTAAATTAAACATAAGTATAAAATGGCAGAAATCCTCATTCGTGGAGCACCAAACAGGATCTCCTATACATTCCCACCCATGTTGAACAAATTATTAACTGCCACTATGATATGGAATAAAAATATCAAAGGGCTTATACATAAGCAAGGGGAAATAGTACAATGTTCACACGCCTGTACTTGCCTAATCTAAATAAATAAAAAATGTAAATGTTCGTTTCTTCAAAGGCGCTAATCTCCGAAAGTTCTTCACCGATTGCTTTGAAATTTTCACACAACGTTCCATTCGCATCCGGACGGGGTTTTTCATACATACTATATAGATATCACGTCTGTGACGGCAAAAACATGCTTTTTTGGAAAACTGTGTTTTTCATGTGATTTTCAAATGAGAGAAACCTTCGAAACCTTTTTACCGATTGCTTTGAAATTTTGACACAACGTTGCATTCAAATGAACGCCTTTTTATATATACCTACTATATACATGCATCACCTGTGACAAAAAAAAACAAGATTTTTTTTTAAAACAGCGCCAACTGTTGAACGTAAGAGCAACACACGGTGTAATATCCGGAAGCTCTTCACTGATTGCTTTGAAATGTTGACACAACTTTGCATTCAATTAGGCGAGAGTTTTAATATACCTACTATATAGATACCACACCTGTGACAGGTAAAACCATGCTTTTTTGAAAAGAGCGCCATCTGCTGCACATAATAGCAACACACGCTGTACTAAATATGTTATGATTCCATTCCAATTTTTTCTGATGGTATTGATGAGTTGAATTTTCATAGATATCAATTTATTTCAATTTTGATTTAATTATTTTGTGTGGTATTGCAGTGGAATTGAACTGTGTTTTTTAAGATACCATTCATTTCGTAAGTATAAGTATACATGCTACACCTGTGACAGGTAAAAAAAATAATTTTATGAGAAACAGCGCCATCTGTCGCACTTAAGAGCAACACGGGCTATACTAAATATGTTATGATTCTATTTCAGTGTTTCCGATTGCATTGATATATTTAATTTTCATACATTTCAATTTATTTTCATTTTGATTTAATTATTTTGTATGACATTGCTTTGGAATTGAGCTGTGTTGTTTACCGTATCATTCATTTTGTGAGTATATGTATAAAAGCCACATCTGTGACAGGCAAAACCATGCTTTTTTTTAAAAGCAGTGCCATCTGCTGCACATAAGAGCAACACACACATCTATATAAATAAAAATGAAGCTGTTCATTTGTTCAATATCGCTAATATCCGAAAATTCTTCCCCGAGTGTTCTGAAATTTTCACACAACGTTTCATTCACATCTGAGTGAGTTTTTATTTACAAGCTATATAGATGTCACATCTGTGACAGGAAAAAAACATGATTTTTTTGGTAAAACTGTTTTGGGAAAAAATGTGTTTTTCTTGTGAGGGTAATATTCGAAACCGCTTTACCGATTGCTTTAAAATTTTGACACAAGGTTGCATTCGAATAGGCGTGTGTTTTTGTATACCTACTATATACATGCCTCTCCTGTGACAGGAAAAAACTGTCTTTTTTTGAAAAACAGCTCCATCTGTTGGAAGTAAGAGCAACACATGCTGTAATCTTCGAAAGTTCTTCACTGATTGCTTGGAAATTTTTACACAACGTTCCATTTGAATAGGCGCATGTTTTTTAATACCTACTATATAGATACCATGCCTGTGACATAAAAACATGCTTTCTTGAAAAACCTTGCCATCTGTTGCACGTAATAGTAATACATGCTATTCTATGTTAAATTCCACTTCAATGTTTCCGATTTCATTGATAAATGGAATTTTCATGGATTCTGATTTATTTTAATTTTGCTTTATGTATTTTGTGTGACATTGCGTTGGAACTGAGCTGGGGTGTTTATTATACCATTCATTTCGTAAGTATAAGTATGGATGACACACCTGTGACAGGAAAACACATTCTTTTTGTTAGAAACAGCGCTATCTGTTGCATGAACGAACAACACACACTATGCTAAATATGCTACGATTCCATTTAAATGTTTCCGATTGCACTGACAAATTGAATTTTCCTAAATTTTTATTTATTTTCATTTTTGATTTAGTTATTTTGTGTGAGAATCGCACTGGAATTGAACTGTGTTGTTTACCACACAGTTCATTTCATGAGTATAGTTATTTTTTTATTTTTTCATTGATTTTATTTCGATTTTTTAACTGTTCTTATTTTTCCGTGATGGGAACATTAGATCATTTGATGTTCCCAATTTTCTCATGGGAACATCATATCATTTGGGAATGCATCAGAGGAGGGAGTGGGGAATGGTGGGGAGGACGATGGGACAGGAGTGGGGGTGTGGTTGGGAGGACCAGGGTATGAGGGAGAGGGAAATGGTGGGGTGGACATGGGGACAGAGAAGTGGGGGGATGGTAGGGACGACGCGGGGACGGGGGAGTGGGAGATAGAAGGGGGGGGAGACGAGGGGATGGGAGAGGGGAAATGGTGAGGAGGATGAGAGAATAAGTGGGGGACGGTGTGGGGAGACGAGGGAATGGGGGAGGGGGAACGGTGGGAAGGATGAGGGGACGGGGGAGTGGTGAATGGTTGGGAGGACTAAGGGATGGGGGAGGGGGAAATAGTGGGGAGGACGGGAGAGGGGGGAATGGTGGAGGATGGCGGAACAGGGGAGTCAGAGATGGTGGAGAGAACGAGGGTATGGGGAGTGGGGAGACGAGGGGACAGGGGAGGGAGGAATGGTGTGGAGAACTATGGGATGGGGGAGAGGGAAATGGTGGGGAGGATAGGGGAGTTGGGAATGGTGGAGGATGGAGGGACAGGGGAGGGTTGATGTTGCTCAGCAATGCGCATGCATTGCTGAGCCACAACAACGCCTGGCTGGGTACAGCTAGTGTTAAATAAATACCCTAAAGATAACCGCTTAGATGCATCGCCTTTAAGCATGTCCCATACATAAAAACTGCAGAAGACCCCATTAAATACCCCATTTTACACCCAATCATTTTCTCTTCCCCCCAACTATAGAAAAGCTTATTTGTTAAAATTCTTCTAGTAGAGACCAAGTAAGTAATTATCAAAAGAAGGCACCAAACCGGGAAGGCTATGTAGCACCATCAAATGTGCGGGATAATCAGAGGGCGCTAAATATCACAAGGATGCCAATACACGAACAGAAACGCATAAGGCGAACGATATCAAAAGTATCCGAGTCACCAAGAATACCATCGAGGGACAAGCGACCGTGGGGGACGGTCGGAAAACAAGACACACGCTCGTCCCAGGGCGGCGCTCCATCAAGAAACCATGAGTTAAGTGAGTATGGCTAATACGCAACCTCGCCAGAGCCGTTTCCCATATCCAGTTACGGTGGTAGGAGGATGGCCACGAGGACACACAACTCTTAAAAGTACACAGTTTGTTACCAGTAACAGACAACCAAGAAGCCTGCCAATGGGTATGGATAGAGGAATGGATAACCGGGTAAAAGTCGGAATAAGGAATACCTTTACGAGAGATGGGACAAGAGCAGACAGCTTCCCTTGTGGCAGCATCCGCACGCTCATTTAAAGAGACACCAATATGGCTGGGAACCCAACAAAACTCAACTGACTTAAATTTACTGTGAACAAGAAACAGCCAATGCTGGATCTCGACAAGCACAGGATGAACCGGATTAAAGGACCAGAGAGCCATGAGGGCACTACGAGAGTCAACAACTACAAAGGAAGATTGACAACGAGAAAGCAGGAGACGAAGAGCATGGAGAATAGCATAAAGTTCCGCTGTGAAGATGCTAGTCTCTGGAGGTAAGCGACATATATAAGTGCAATCAGGAAAACAGTAGCCAACACCGTCCGCAGACTTAGACCCATCGGTGAAGACGGAAACGGAGCGGGAGTGAGAAGAAAAGTGCTCTAGGAAAAAGCGTTTTAGAACCATAGGAGGGGTAAAAGCTTTAGTGATGCGTGTTAAGGATGTTCAAAACTGCGGAAGAGGGACTCTTAGATATACGAACTGAAAGAGAATCCTGTAGGCGAGATAACCTGACAGAAAGAGGGAGGTGGTGAAGAGGGACAGGAACTGCAGGAGGGGGTAAAAGTTAAAGCATGACAGAGGCGAGAAGAAGGACGTTGCAAGAACCGTACAAGATAGCGAAGACAGTAGTGATCACGGCGGTCCTGGAGAGATAGGAAGCCACTGTCAACATACAAACTGAGGACGGGAGTCGAACGAAAGGCACCAGAACTGAAGCGCAA
>WNGS01168583.1:545109-594151 GCA_020271785.1 Procambarus virginalis | reverse complement strand
AGAACAAGGCAGAAACAAAGGTGAAAGAGGAACACAGCACGTTAAAGGAGGTCAGGGTCAGCAAAGTCAGGGTTAGGGGCATGGGTAAACTGAGCAGAGACAGAGGGAAGGAAGCGGGAGAACAGACCAGAGGCGGACAAACGGGGTTCGGAGGAGGAGACAACCGAGAGCAGCAGTCAAGGACAGCAGCAGGAGGAGGAGGAGCAGAAAGAGGGGCAGCAAGGGCAGCAACTGAGAGGGAAGCGAGGCCAAAGAAACCTCCATAGCAGGAATAGGGGGAGCAATCACCGAAACGGGAGGGGAAGGCGCGAGAGAGTCAGAGGTAGGGGGCGAGGAAGAGAGCGAAGCGTTCTTACCTGCCGGGGAGGAGGAAGGAGAGGAGCCAGGCTTACGCGTCTGACTCAAAGAGACAGGCGTCCCAGCAACAACGTACTGGGCAACAGATCCTAGCATCTCAACAGGAGGAGCAGAACGAGAGCAAACATGACGGCCGTTGGGAGAGCGCTGGACATCAGCTTGCACCGACAGGCCGCGTAGAAAGCCAATAGACAGAGGAGAAGGACAGGAATGAGGATCGAAGGGACACAAGGAAGAAGA
Organism: Procambarus virginalis; assembly: GCA_020271785.1. Classification (NCBI taxonomy): domain Eukaryota; kingdom Metazoa; phylum Arthropoda; class Malacostraca; order Decapoda; family Cambaridae; genus Procambarus; species Procambarus virginalis. The sequence continues at coordinate 593,554 of WNGS01168583.1, read as the reverse complement.
CACAGGAGACACGACAGACTGGTTAGAAAGAAGGGGATCCCCAGACAGAGAGCCATGAGGGGGACCCTTCGGGACAGAACTCAAAGGAACAGAGGAGGTGGCGGTAGGCGTATCTGGGTCTAAGGCCCGGAAACTGTTGTGAGACCGAGGAAGGCGGGAAAGACGAGGAGAGGAAAAGCACAACACGCGAGCATAAGAGACGTTAACGTAAGGCGGGAGACGGCGAACTTGGCACCTCACCTCAGGAAATGACAAACGTTCCCGGTGCTTCAAGTTGAGGATGGCCGCCTCAAGCTTGTAATGCACACACGCACGGGAGAAGGCAGGGTGGGCCTCACCGCAATTGAGGCAGCGAGCTTGGGGAGAAGTGCACTCCGACTTAGAATGACCCTCGTCCCCACACACAGGATAGAGAGAGACAGTACTGGAGCAGCGGAGGACTCCATGCCCAAACCTCCAGCACTTATTACAGAGCCGAGGAGATGGGATGTACTCCTGGATGGAGCACCTGGCACCAGCAAAAATGACAGGGTGGAAGGGTCCTACCATCAAAGGTAATTTTCACAACCCGAAGGGGCTGACGGCGACGACCACAAGGGGGACGTGCCTACCATTATTACAAAGACAAAGGTAGACAAACGTCCTCCAGGTAGACAAACGTGTCTACCTGGAGGACAGAATGGCCCTGGGCTTCGAGGATATGTCGAGTATCACCGTAGCTGTCCTGTAGATTCCGAATACCGTTTGCAACATGGGGCAGAAGGAGAATAGTGCCAACACTAGCATTCAACTGAGCATTCTTGGAGACCCGAACAGGGGTTTCGCCAAGGCAGGATAAGGCAGCCAAGTGGGAGGCTGCATCCTGAGAAGGAGCAGCAATGACACATGTACCGAGACGGGTGGGGTTGAAGGTAACAGAGGCATCTACGGAATCAACAAGATGCCTATGGAGGGAGAAATCATCAGGAGGCGTAGAATCAAGAGGAAGGATCTCAAAGTATTTGGCCCACAAAGTGGGAACAAGGCTTGATCCTTCAGTACGGGAAGGAATCAAGCGAGTGCAGCCGTGGTGCGGACGGTGTTGAGAACCCCAAGAGAAAGAGGGGTTAAAAGGCGCAGTAGTCGCAACGAGAGACTGAGCCGTGCCAGGGTACGAGGTGGTGACCACTGGGGGTTTGTGACTCAACCCAACCACAGAGGGAGGGGAGCCGAGGGGAGTAGTCAGGAGGGTCAAAGGAGGAGCAAGGTCAGGGCCCATTGCAGTGGGGGCTACAGAGCCTGGTCTTCCAATACAATCCGACTCGGGGGCTTGGTCGCCCACCCCACGAGCCTGAGAGGGTACAAGAGGAACATTCAAAGACATAAAGACGAGAAGTAACACTTTCATTCACGAATGTGCCCCCACACCCAGCATGGAGCCACAATTAGAGGCAGGACACCCAACAAGAAGCTATCGCCGATCATGCCGGGGCCTCCTAGGGGTGCGTCGTGAGTATACGCCCCACAAACGCCACCTTAAGAACCATCAGTCTGTCGTGATCGGGTTCAGTGACGAAAGGAGGATTGACAATAAAAGGTTCCCCTCTCTCTCGACGTTGGGTACCACAGTTCTACGGGTGCAAGAGTATGCCTCCTCAAACACCCGGGTGTCAAAACAAAAGAATGAACAAAACAGGCACAAGGTCAGCAAGAAATTGCAATCAGAAAGGAGAAGAGGGGGGAGAAAAACAAAACAAAAGGAAAAAGTGTCCAGCAAAATTTGTGAGGACAGCAGCAGGAGCATAAGTCCACAAAAGGAAAGAAGACTGGCCCATGGAGCATCACCCTCCAGCAGCCGCCCACCAATCCCCTTCACGGCATCAACAAGCCGGACAGGAGGGGGAATATGTTAGTGAACCTACAGAGAACTAATAAACCGTGAAACGTTTAGGTTTGGAAAACGTTACAAATTATCTTCAAATAGGATTAATCGTAGCAATAATGAAATTTCCAGCAACCTTAGGTTTAACATCGTTTAATGCATTACCATTTAACCATAAGCATTGTAACCTAACATGCTTAGTGAGCTCAATACAGGTCAACTGTGAGTTAGCGTAATAATGGAGTGCTTCATTGTTCCCCATGCGAATTTGAGCACATTACCGCTCGTCATGATAATTGAACGTTTAAATGCTCCCCGCGCTAATTCGAGCTCATTACAGCTCACCATTTTAACCCGAGTACATTACTGCTCACCATGTTAATTCGAGCTCATTATAGCTCACCATAACCCGAGTACATTACTGCTCACCATGTTAATACGAGTACATTACTGCTCACAATGTTAATCCGAGTACATTACTGCTCACAATGTTAATACGAGTACATTACTGCTCACAATATTAATCCGAGTACATTACTGCTCACAATGTTAATCCGAGCATAACACTGCTCACCATGATAACCTCACAATTATTATTGCTCACCATTCAGCTAGTGACACATTTCTAAATATTAGTAAGTTGTTACAATTACCTTAGCCCTCTACTTAGGTAGGTTAGAGAAATTAAACCATTTATCTATTTACGTAGGTATTAGGGACATTATTTTGTCAACTGAGTACCAGCTGAATCTGTACTCATAATCAAATACAGTTGACTACTCATAGAGACTGATTTAGTAAAGTTAATTTCTCATTTAAATTGAGGATGTATTATTGAGTTTCCAGTGATACGCCTGTGAGATGTAATTAAATTAGCTTATAAGTCAGAATGACTAGTCTACTAATCTCACTGTCTACTCCGAGTCTTTCTTGATTTATTGAATAACATATTCAGTTCTCTAATATTATTTTACCTTTAGCTAGTTAGAAACGTAGTTATACCATTAGTCAGAATGACTACTGCACTACAGTGCATATTGAACCAAATTTAATTCTGCTTCAGTGGCGACATTTACACATTTGAGTTTTGGGTGATCATGATGCTCAGTGATGTGATGTTGTCTAGTAACTCAACAGTCACAAGCCTCAGCGATCCTTGACAGTGACATTACTGTAGTTTCGATATCTCCTTGAGCTTGAATGACCCAATAATTAATATTTCTTAATTAATGTATAATAAAGTAGATTCCAACTTAGACACCAATAATATCTGTTCTTGAGAACATTTTCTGAGATTGCAGAAAAATTAAGCAACTAAGTAATGCAATTATTACACGTCACAGCGACCATAATCGTTGAGTCTACTGTAAACTTTAGAGAGTTCTTGATTACAGATACTTTAATTATTCAACATTTCAATATTTAATTCATGTTCCCATAATGATTTTGAGTCATATCTGTGCAACAGATTCGGGACATTCGTTATGCGTGTAGTAACATACAAGGTAATTTTATAATATAACTACAGGGCAGGGCAAAGTACAGTCAGATGTGTACTGATGCTCAGTACTGAACATTGAACTACGACCCGAGTTCAACGGGAGTTATGTAGGGAGTTATAACTAACGGTTATAATCTAACTAATCGATATCTAACCGTTAACTAACGGTTAGATAACTAACGGGAGTTAGTTATCCAACACTTAGACATCATTTTGTATAATAATGCATCCTTATTGTATTAACCACAGTAATTACTAATTTTACTAATTCGTAGAATTAATCCTGTTAATATTTTCTATTGTAACGCTTTTCTTGCCAAATTCTTCCTAGTTTCAATGACGCCGGGAGGCAGCGACAGGCTAAAACACGAATTCTCTCCACATTCAGTTGAACCTAAACATAATTCAGTTAATTATGTTCTTTTACTGAGAATAATCGTTTATTTAGGTCTTTTATTTATATAGCATATTACTGCTTACTTAAGTCGTTTGTTTTAGGGTAAATTAACAACTACAGTGGAAAATATTGCAATGTAAAACAATCCTATAAATTAGTCCTCTCATTCATTTAACACAGTCTTAATAGGCTGACTTGCATTGTGCAAATTATATTGCACCTTAATACTTTCATCAGTGACATTAGTACTTGTCCCTATTCCTTACNATATATATATATATATATATATATATATATATATATATATATATATATATATATATATATGACAATGTCAGACCACGGAGGAAAAATGAAACAGGAATTTCCTTAAGTAAGTGATTGGGGGATGGCTTCTTCAATAACAAATTGTAAAAGCACCAATAACAGAAACATAATTGAATCTGCTTTGATACAGATCACAAAAGAAAGTAATTTGAACATTAGCAGTGGTCTATATAATTTAGATTCATTTTTAATAGATCAATTAAAGGGCGATTTAAGTAGGATCATTGGAACACATTTGTCTCACTAATTCATTGAATATATATTTACTATTTTATGCTATAATTACCCAGTTGTTGGCCTGTGTGTGCGTGTTGCATCAGATGGGCCGTCTACAATGTCCACGTCATCACTAGGCCGTCTGCAGTGTCCACGTATTGTAACTCACCTCACTCCACCATTCTCTCTTGCCTATTTATGTCCAGTTCTCGATCTGTTAAATCACTCCTTCTGAAGATGTTTTAATATACGAAAGTACTTAAGGAAATTCCTGTTTCATTTTTCCTCCGTGGTCTGACATTGTCACATTTTAAATCACGTGTTTAATTTCGTGATATACACACACACACACACACACACATATATATATATATATATATATATATATATATATATATATATATATATATATATATATATATATATATATATATATATATATATATATATATATGTCGTACCTAGTAGCCAGAACGAACTTCTCAGCCTACTATGCAAGGCCCGATTTGCCTAATAAGCCAAGTTTTCATGAATTAATGTTTTTTCGACTACCTAACCTACCTAACCTAACCTAACCTAACTTTTTCAGGTACCTTACCTAACCTAACCTATAAAGATAGGTTAGGTTAGGTTAGGTAGGGTCGGTTAGGTTCGGTCATATATCTACTTTAATTTTAACTCCAATAAAAAAAAATTACCTCATACATAATGAAATGGGTAGGTTTATCATTTCGTAAGAATAAAATTAGAGAAAATATATTAATTCAGTAAAACTTGGCTTATTAGGCAAATCGGGCCTTGCATAGTAGGCTGAGAAGTGCGTTCTGGCTACTAGGTACGACACATATATATATATATATATATATATATATATATATATATATATATATATATATATATATATATATATATATATATATATAATGATTACTGCTATTATTTGTAAGTGCTTACTGTAAATGTATAGCTCTTGAAATAGCACTTTCTCTGTAACTAGCTGACATTGTAACTATAAGGTGTGTAGGATAGATGAAATTGTTTATGTAACAATCTAAGATGAGGTCTGATAAAGACCTTTTGTGCCTTCTGTAATGCTTTTTGCGCTACCGCTTACAGGATGGGTATGGGGTGCACAATAAACCAGCTGCCTCCGGCGGCGACAATGCAATAATTTGTAAGTGCCCTTTGAAAGGTGGAACAGAAGAAGAACAAGAATCAACACTAATAACCTAGTATTCTGGTACATTAGTTGGAGGCCAGCCACACTCACAAAGTGGATCGACTGGCTTATTCATCCGTGTTCATACTGGTTGTCTAGGATATAACAACAATAAGAAAAGGCCTCCCCATTTTAGTTAATATATACATTTAGTCTAATACTGTAGTCAATATTTACTAACCAATAATTTATATTAATTTATATGATTATATATCAATAATTTCCCGAAACGCTTTGCGTAATAGTGGATTTAGGCATTGTATGTACTAGCTCCATGTATAAATCCATAAATGTTTTGTGTCTCACCTTGTATGTATGTACGTTACCTGAATAAATATTTGATTTGATTTGATATTTTTCACTACATATAAACAATAAACCCCCATAATGTGTAAAGAAAGTGATTTGTGAGACATTTTAGAAATGCAGTCCACTTTATCATACAATTTGCTATCGAAAAACATAAATTAACGTAAAATATAAATTCTATATAAATTCATGTAAACTAAATAAATATAAATCTCACAGGTCAATTCCCCACAACTGGACCACAACCTATTTTGAGTTGCAACTCATTACTGTTGAACCCTTTTTCAACTGTATCTCAGCCCCCTCACTGTATCTCCACCCCTCACACCCCACCTTACTGTATCTCTGCCACTCCTCACCCCCCCCCACCCCCTGTCACTCCCAACATCTCTGTATCTCTACCACCTCACTGTATCTTCGCATCCCTTCATGCCCCACCTCACCGTATCTCCACCCCCTTACGCTCTCTCAATGTATCTCCACCCCCCTTACGCCCCCCCTTACTGTATCTCGACCCACCTCACTGTATCAATGCCTCCTCATTGTATCTACAACCCTCTTACGACCCCCTTCACTGTATATCCATCCCCTCCACATGCCCCATCCTTACGTCCCCTCACTGAATCTCCACAACTCACGCCCACCACTCACCCCCACCTCACTGTCTCCAAGTAGTGGAAACCAGGATAATGATGAAGCATTTTGCTTTTTGTGATGCTTGGTCATTATCCTGGGGTATTATTCGTTACGTTGCACCCTGATGGCGTGCGTCTCAAATAGCCTCTGACAACCAAGTCCAGCTCCTGGCCTGCACGTGTGGCTTAGCCTCTAGGCCTGGCAGAACTGCTTCTACCAACAGGAGAAGGGGCGAAGGCGGGTCTCTGGCGCCTTAAAACCAGTTGCTTCGGGCAGATGGGACTCGTTAGCCTGGAAAGGCAGCCCATCTAGGGGAAGGAAAACCCCGAATTCAAACCTCTGCTGTCTTGTGGCTAAACCCACTCATGGGAAAGACTTCGGGAGTCAACCCTGAGGAAAAATCCGGAGTCGGAGTCCCTAAGGCAGTTTGCAGCTGTTTACAGCTACATTCTGGCAACTCCTGCGACGACACTGGTGCCAAGCGTATCGGCGCCTGCCCTTCCCTTGGATCACATCGGTGGCGTGGAGAGGGTGGATTGCTGCATGGGCAACAGCTGATCCTCCATAATTACTGCCCAGGCCTGTGCCCTGGAGAGGACACTCCAGCATCGCCTTGGCGATGGCTCAACACGGGAAGTGACAGTTACCGGTGATAAGCCTACCACTCAATTGGCGTAGAGTAAGGTGCCAGGGGTTGCTTCCGTCGGTGGGAGAAATCATCCGATTTCATAGGACAGCTACCGCCCGCCTCAAGCTGGGCAGCCCCCAGCCAATAAGGTGCTGTCCCGCCACGGTCCGCCTGCTCCACTGGGTGCGTGGGGCTTAGGCCACAATCCAATAAGCGGATCGTCAACTCATGCACCAGGCAAAAGAAAACAAACACAGAGCCACCCAGCTCTCAAACTGGGCACATGGAATGTAAGGACCATGACACCGGGTCTCTCGGAAGATCTACTGGAAGTGAACGACGCCCGCAAGACAGCTGTGATCAACAATGAACTGCGCAGACTCCAGATGGACATAGTCGCCCTGCAGGAGACACGTCTGCCGGCAACTGGCAGCATACGGGAGAAGGACTTTACCTTCTACTGGCAGGGTAAACCACAAGAAGAGGTAAGGGAGCATGGCGTTGGTTTTGCCATCAGGAACAGGTTGTTAGGGTCCATAGTACCGCCTATGGAGGGGTCTTCAAGGATCATCAAACTTCAGCTTCATACAGCAGTAGGAATGGTCAGCCTCATCAATGCCTATGCACCAACATTGACCTCCTCTACCGAAGCGAAGGACAAGTTCTATGATGACCTTGGCCTAGCTCTCAGAGACATACCTCACCAAGAGCCAGTCTTCCTCCTGGGAGACTTTAATGCAAGAGTTGGTTCTGACCACAGCTCTTGGCCTTCCTGCCTGGGCCAGTTTGGATTTGGGAAGATGAATGAGAGTGGGCAGCGCCTCCTGGAGTTCTGCTGCCGTCATGATCTCTGCATCACCAATTCCTTCTTCGACACCAAGCCCCAGCATAAGGTTTCCTGGAGACATCCCAGGTCTAAGCATTGGCACCAACTCGACCTGGTGCTTACGGGGCGTAACAATCTGAGAAATGTCAAACTGACCCGCAGCTTCCAGAGCGCAGATTGCGACACCGACCACTCTCTCGTCGTTTGCAGAGTAAAGTTCCAGCCCCGGAAAATCCACAGAGCAAAGAAGGAGGGAAGACCACGCATTAACGTAAACAAGACCCGTGACCTTCACAAGGTGGAGGAATTCACTGCAGCGCTGGTAAATGCCCTTCCTGTACCACCCTGTGATAGCGCAAGTGAGAGGTGGTTACATCTCAGGGGCACTATTTTCAACACTGCCATGTCCACCTTCGGTAAGAGACAGAACAAATCAGCAGACTGGTTCGAGGCCAGTGCAGAGGAACTGTTACCCCTCATAGAGGAAAAGAGACGAGCTCTCTCATCCTACAAGAACCTGCCCTCAAGAAGGAACCTACAGGCCCTCCGTATTGCCCGCAGTAGAGTTCAACAAACTGCGAGGCGTTGTGCTAACGATTACTGGCTTCGACTCTGTTCCAGCATCCAGACTGCAGCCACTGTCGGCAACATAAGAGGCATGTACGAAGGAATCAAACAGGCAACAGGCCCTACACAAAACCGGACGGCTCCTCTAAAGTCTGCCACTGGAGAGATCATTAAAGACCGTGATCAACAGATGAATCGCTGGGTGGAACATTACTCCGAACTCTACTCCAGAGAGAACTTGGTCAGCGTAGAGGCTTTGGATGCAATTGAATGCCTGCCCATCATGGAAGAACTTGATCTTGAACCAACTGTGGAAGAAGTTGAGAAAGCGCTGGATTCACTTTCCTCAGGGAAGGCCCCAGGAGACGACGGGATTCCGCCTGAAGTTCTCAAGTGCGCTCGTGGAACACTTAAATCTGAGCTTCATGAACTTCTGTGCCAGTGCTGGAGGGAGGGCTCGGTGCCACAAGACATGAGAGATGCAAACATCATCACTCTCTACAAAAATAAAGGTGACAGAAGCGATGTAAACAACTATCGCGGCATCTCCCTCCTCAGCGTCGTTGGCAAACTATTCGCTAGGGTCGTTTTGGTCAGGCTTCAGATTCTTGCCGAAAGAGTGTACCCCGAGTCACAGTGTGGTTTCCGAGCAGAGAGGTCGACCACTGACATGGTGTTCTCCCTGAGACAGCTTCAAGAAAAGTGCAGGGAGCAGAGAAAAGCCTTGTACATTGCCTTCATTGACCTTACAAAGGCCTTCGACCTCGTGAGTAGGGACGGACTCTTCAAGATCTTGGCCAAAATTGGCTGTCCACCCATCCTACTCAGCATGATACAATCGTTCCACAAGGACATGAAGGGGACAGTTGTGTTCGACGGCTCAACTTCTGAACCATTCAACATTAACAGTGGTGTTAAACAGGGGTGTGTTCTTGCTCCAACCCTGTTCGGCATCTTCTTCGCGATCCTCGTCAAGCATGCTTTTGGAACAACGACAGAAGGCATCTATCTCCGTACAAGATCTGATGGAAAGCTGTATAATCTATCCAGACTCCGAGCAAAGACAAAAGTACAAATGCGAATCCTCAGGGAGTTCCTCTTCGCCGACGACGCAGCGATCACCACACACACAGCAGAAGGCCTGCAGCAGCTTCTCAACCACTTTGCCGCAGCCTGTTCTGCATTCGGCCTGACAATCAGCCTGAAGAAGACACAGGTGATGGGACAAGATGTCAATGAGCTACCCTGTATAAATATAACAGACTATGCGCTGGAGGCAGTTCACGAGTTTGTGTACCTGGGCTCCACAATCTCAGACACCCTTTCCCTGGACACTGAGCTCAACAGGCGTATCGGGAAGGCCGCAACAACACTGGCCAGGCTCACAAAGCGCGTTTGGGAAAATGCCAAACTGACAGTGCACACCAAGGCACAAGTCTACATGGCATGTGTGGTGAGTACACTTCTCTACGGCTCGGAATCCTGGACCCTGCACTCTCACTAGGAGAGACGGCTTAATACCTTTCACATGCGGAACCTGAGACGCATCCTTGACATCACGTGGAAAGACCACGTCACCAACAACACTGTACTCGAGAAAACAGGAGTCCCTTCAATGTTCACTCTCCTGAAACAGAGACGCATGCGATGGCTGGGACATGTCTCACGCATGGTCGATGGCCGCATACCGAAGGACCTCTTGTATGGAGAACTGGCATTAGGAAGGAGACCTACCGGAAGACCTCAGCTGCGTTTCAAAGATGCCTGCAAACGCGACCTCAAGCAGATGAACATCGACATCAACACTTGGGAGGCAGCAGCTGCGGACAGATCTGCCTGGAGATATAAAGTGCAGAAGGGACTCCAGCAATTCGAGGATGAACTGAAGAAGCAGGCGGAGGATAATAGACTTCAGAGGAGGTCTCGGCCACTGTCAGACGCACCCGCCTCGGCGTTTATCTGCGCTCGCTGCAGTCGAGACTGTCATTCTCGGGTTGGCCTTCACAGTCACAGCAGGCGCTGCATCCAACTAGACTACAACAACTAGACACCCAGGGCACAACTCCATAACCCCACGGGATTGACGGATGCCTACTATATTCGTTACGTTGGTGACGCTTCATCATTGTCTCGGTCATTTTTCGATTCCTTGGTGGCGCTTGGTCATTTTTCGTTACCTTGGTGGCGCTTGGTCATTATTCGGGTAATTTTTCGTTACCTTGGCTACACTTTGTCCATGCCTGGGTCATTTTTAGTTACTTCGGCCATGCTCATGGGTACAGCTATCTCTAATGTTCAATTTCATCATCAACAAACCAGTTTTCATCTTCCTTCAATAAGTCTGTTTTCTGTGATTGCATATTTAATCCCATTTTCAATTATTTAATCCCGTTTTCATATTTTTTCCAATTTTTAAAAGGTTATTTCTAGTTAACACATTGTAAATTAAACATAAGTATAAAATGGCAGAAGTCTTCATTCGGGGAGCACCAAACAGGATCTCCTTACATTTCCACCCATGTTGAACAAATTATTAACTGCCACTATGATATAGAATAAAAAAAATCAAAGGGCTTATACATAAGCAAGGGGAAATAGTACAATGGTCACTTACCTGTACTTGCCTAATCTAAATAAATAAAAATGTAAATGTTCGTTTCTTCAAAATCGCTAATCTCCGAAAGTTCTTCACCGATTGCTTTGAAATTTTCACACAACGTTCCATTCACATTCGGACGGTTTTTTTTATACATACTATATAGATATCATGTCTGTGACGGCAAAAAACATGCTTTTTTGGAAAACTGTGTTTTTCATGTGATTTTCAAATGAGAGAAACCTTCAAAACCTTTTTACCGATTGCTTTGAAATTTTGACACAACGTTGCATTTAAATGAGCGCCTTTTTTTATATACCTACTGTATACATGCATCACCTGTGACAAAAAAAAACAAGATTTTTTTTAAAACAGTGCCAACTGTTGAACGTAAGAGCAACACACGCTATAATATCCAAAAGCTCTTCACTGATTGCTTTAAAATGTTGACACAACTTTGCATTCAATTAGGCGAGAGTTTTAATACACCTACTATATAGATACCACACCTGTGACAGGTAAAAACATGCTTTTTTGAAAAGAGCGCCATCTGCTGCACATAATAGCAACACACGCTGTACTAAATATGTTATGATTCCATTGCAATTTTTTTCTGATGGTATTGACAAATTGAATTTTCATAGATATCGATTTATTTTAATTTTGATTTAATTATTTTGTGTGGTATTGCATTGGAATTGAACTGTGTTTTTTAACATACCATTCATTTCGTAAGTATAAGTATACATGCTACACCTGTGACAGATAAAAAAAATAATTTTATGAGAAACAGCGCCATCTGTCGCACTTAAGAGCAACACAGGCTATACTAAATATGGTATGATTCTATTTCAGTGTTTCCGATTGCATTGATAAATTTAATTTTTATAGATTTAAATTTATTTTCATTTTGATTTAATTATTTTGTATGACATTGCTTTGGAATTGAGCTGTGTTGTTTACCATATCATTCATTTTGTGAGTATATCTATAGAAGCCACACCTGTAACAGGCAAAACCATGCTTTTTTTTAAAAACAGTGCCATCTGCTGCACGTAAGAGCAACACACACATCTATATAAATAAAAATGAAACTGTTCATTTGTTCAATATCGCTAATATCCGAAAATTCTTCCCCGATTGTTCTGAAATTTTCACACAACGTTTCATTCACATCTGAGCGGGTTTTTATATACAAGCATAGATGTCACGTCTGTGACAGGAAAAAACATGATTTTTTTGGAAAAAATGTGTTTTTCTTGTGAGGGTAATATTTGAAACCGCTTTACCGATTGCTTTAAAATTTTGACACAAGGTTGCATTCGAATAGGCGTGTGTTTTTGTATACCTACTATATACATGCCTCTCCTTGTGACAGGAAAAAACTGGCTTTTTTTGAAAAACCGCTCCATCTGTTGGAAGTAAGAGCAACACACGCTGTAATCTTCGAAAGTTCTTCACAGATTGCTTGTAAATTTTTACACAACGTTCCATTTGAATAGGCGCATGTTTTTTTATACCTACTCTATAGATACCATGCTTGTGACACATAAAAACATGCTTTCTTGAAAAACCGTGCCATCTGTTGCACGTAATAGTAACACATGCTATTCTATGTTAAATTCCACTTCAATGTTTCCGATTTCATTGATAAATGGAATTTTCATGGATTCCGATTTATTTTAATTTTGCTTTATGTATTTTGTGTGACATTGCGTTGGAACTGAGCTGGGATGTTTATTATATCATTCATTTCCTAAGTATAAGTATGGATGACACACCTGTGACAGGAAAACACATTCTTTTTATTAGAAACAGCGCTATCTGTTGTATGAACGAACAATAAACGCTATGCTAAATATGCTACGATTCCATTTAAATGTTTCCGATTGCCCTGACAAATTGAATTTTCCTAAATTTTTATTTATTTTCATTTTGATTTAGTTATTTTGTGTGAGAATCGCACTGTAATTGAACTGTGTTGTTTACCACACAGTTCATTTCGTGAGTATAGTTATTTTTTTATTTTTTCATTGATTTTATTTCGATTTTTTAACTGTTCTTATTGCCAAATATACCCAGTTTGCTAACTGTAGGTAGTAACTGAGTGATTGTAACCTATCCACCGCTGCCCACTGGATGGGGGGCGGTGTGCAGGACAAACATTGCCAAATATCCCCAGTTTGCTAACTGTAGGTAGTAACTGAGTGATTGTAACCTATCCACCACTGCCCACTGGATGGGGGGCGGTGTGCAGGACAAACATATAAATTGTGACACTAGCTCTCCACATATGTCAGTTGCTTAATTTAGAACCTGTATTTGAGGTCGATCTCGAACCCATTGTTGATGTGACGACTTATATTGAATTTTGTAACTAGCTCATCAAGATTGTAACTTGCTTAGCTAAATGAATTGTGGGGTTCAGTCCCTGAGCCCATTATGTGCCTCTGTAACCCTTTCCACTACCGCCCACAAGATGGGTATGGGGTGCATAATAAATGAACTAAAACTAACTAACTAACTCTTATTTTTCAGTGATGGGAACATTAGATCATTTGATGTTCCCAATTTCTCATGGGAACATCATATCATTTGGGAACGCATCAGAGGAGGGAGTGGGGAATGGTGGGGAGGACGATGAGACAGGAGTGGGGATATGGTTGGGAGGACCAGGGTATGAGGGAGAGGGAAATTGTGGGGTGGACAAGGGGACAGAGAAGTGGGGGGATGGAAGGGACGACGAGGGGACAGGGGAGTGGGGGATGGTGGGGGAGACGAGGGGACAGGAGAGGGGAAATTGTGAGGAGGATGAGAGAATGAGTGGGGGACGGTGTGGGGAGACGAGGGGACGGGAGAGGGGAAATTGTGAGGAGGATGAGAGAATGAGTGGGGGACGGTGTGGGGAGACGAGGGAATGGGAAGGGGGGAACGGTGGGAAGGATGAGGGGACGGGGGAGTGGTGAATGGTTGGGAGGACTAAGGGATGGGGGAGGGGGAAATAGTGGGGAGGACGGGAGAGGGGGGGAATGGTGGAAGATGGCGGAACAGGGGAGTCAGAGATGGAGGGGAGAACGAGGGTATGGGGAGTGGGGGAGACGAGGGGACAGAGGAGGGAGGAATGGTGTGGAGAACTATGGGATGGGGAGAGGGAAATGGTGGGGAGGATAGGGGAGTTGGGAATGGTGGAGGATGTAGGGACAGGGAAGGCTTGATGTTGCTCAGCAACGCGCATGCATTGCTGAGCCACAACAACGCCTGGCTGGGTACAGCTAGTGTTAAATAAATACCCTAAAGATAACCCCTTAGATGCATCGCCTTTAAGCATGTCCCATACATAAAAACTGCAGAAGACCCCATTAAATACCCCATTTTACACCCAATCATTTTCTCTTCCCCCTAACTATAGAATAGCTTATTTGTTAAAATTCTTCTAGTAGAAACCAAGTAAGTAAGTATCAAAAGAAGGCACCAAACCGGGAAGGCTATGTAGCACCATCAAATGTGCGAGATAATCAGAGGGCGCTAAATATCACAAGGATGCCAATACACAAAAAGAAACGCATAAGGCGAACGATATCAAAAGTATCCGAGTCACCAAGAATAACATCGAGGGACAAGCGATCGTGGGGGACGTCCGGAAAACAAGACACACGCTCGTCCCAGGGTGGCGCTCCATCAAGTAACCATGAGTTAAGTGAGTATGGCCAATAAGCAACCTCACCAGAGCCATTTCCCATATCCAGTTACGGTGGTAGGAGGATGGCCACGAGGACACACAACTCTTAAAAGTACACAGTTTGTTACCAGTAACAGACAACCAACAAGCCTGCCAATGGGTATGGATAGAGGAATGGATAACCGGGTAAAAGTCGAAATAAGGAATACCTTTACGAGAGATGGGACAAGAGCAGACAGCTTCCCTGGCGGCAGCATCCGCACACTCATTTAAAGAGACACCAATATGGCTGAGAACCCAACAAAACTCAACCAACTTAAATTTACTGTGAACAAGAAACAGCTAATGCTGGATCTCGACAAGCTCATGATGAACCGGATTAAAGGACCAGAGAGCCATGAGGGCACTACGAGAGTCAACAACGACAAAGGAAGATTGACAACGAGAAAGCAGGAGACGAAGAGCATAGAGAATAGCATAAAGTTCCGCTGTGAAGACGTTAGTCTCTGGAGGTAAGCGACACATATAAGTGCAATCAGGAAAACAATAGTAGCCAACACCGTCCGCAGACTTAGACCCATTGGTGAAGACGAAAACGGAGCGGGAGTGAGAAGAAAAGTGCTCTAGGAAAAGGCGTTTTAGAACCGTAGGAGGGGTAAAAGCTTTCCTGATGCGTGTTAAGGATGTACAAAACTGCGGAAGGGGGACTCTTAGAAATACGAACTGAAAGAGAATCCTGTAGGTAAGATAACCGGACAGAAAGAGGGAGGTGGTGAAGAGGGACAGGAACTGCAGGAGGGGTAAAAGTTAAAGCACGACAGAGGCGAGAGGAAGGACGTTGCAAGAACCGTACAAGATAGCGAAGACAGTAGTGATCACGGCGATCCTGGAGAGATAGGAAGCCACTGTCAACATACAAACTGAGGACGAGAGTCGAACGAAAGGCACCAGAACTGACGCGCAACCCAGTATGGTGCAAAGCATCAAGACGGCGAAGAGTAGGAGAAGCTGACGAGAAAGCAGGGCAACCATAATCGAGCTTAGACAGGACAAGAGAGGAATGTAAAATGAGTAGAGTGCACCTATCCGCTCCCTAAGAAGTATGGGACAATACCCGAAGGAGGGTAAGGGCCTTAGAGCATTCAACACGGACGTAAGAGATATGGGGCGACCAAGACAAATGAGTGTCAAAAATCAACCCCAAAAGCTTAGCAGAATCCTTGTACACAATTGAGTGACCAAAAAGCAAAACAGAAGGACGAAGAACGTCACGCTTCTGAGTAAAAGTCTTAGCACAAGTCTTAGATGTAGAGAACCTGAAGCCATTATCGGTGGCCCAAGACGACACGGCATCAATCGCAAGTTGAAGCCAGCGTTAAAGGAGAGATGAATCATCACCCTGACAGCAAAGGGTAAGATCGTCGACATAAAGAGCGGAGAAGACGCCTGAAGGAAGACAGGAAAGAAGACCATTGAGGGCAACCAGAAAAAGAGTAGTGCTCAGAACACTACCCTGGGGGCACACCTTCGTATTGCTGAAAAGAGGCAGAGAGAGAGAGAGTGGTACCAAGCCTCACCCGAAAGGAAGGACGAGAGAGGAAGCTGTGGAGAAAGAGAGGGAGATGACCACGGAGGCCAAAAGAATGAACCTGGGATAGAATCTGATATCGCAAGTGGTGTTGTAGGCCTTTTCCAGGTTAAAAAGAACGGCAACAAAGAGGTCTTCGCAGCAAAAGCAGGACGAATAAAGACCTCTAAGTTCACCAGGACATCTGTTGTGCAGCGGCACTTGCGGAAACCAAATTGAGAAGGGGAGAGGTGGTGATGGTGTTCTAAGAACCACACCAGACGAACATTAACTATACGTTCAAAGAGTTTGCAGACACAACTTGTAAGGGCAATAGGGCGAAAGTCCTTAGGGGATGTTCCCAGAGACCCTGGTTTGTGAACAGGGGTGACAACGGCACCAAGCCAGTCCTCAGGGACTGACGACGACTCCTAGATCCGATTATACAGACTCAGTAAATACAGAGACGTGCATGGAGGGAGATGGCAAAATGAATTCATCTCATAATGAATGCCATCAGAGCCCGCCGCCATAGAACCGCAGAGGGCCAGGGCAGAAGGAAGTTCAGAGAGAGAGAGAGAAGGGGGTCGTTATAGGGAAGGCGAAGATGAGTACAGAAATCCAAAGGACAAGATTGAAGGACAGGTTTACGAAGAAGGAAAGATTGGGGAAGATGAAAACCAGAGCTAACAGAAGAAAAGTGGGAACCCAGTTCGGTAGCGACCTGCAACGGGTCCGCCACAAGAGTACCACGGAGGTGAAGGACCGGTGAGACATCAGAAATGAACTTACCCGCTATTTTACGGATACGCTTCCAGATCTGCGACAGAGTAGTTTTGAACGTAATGGTAGAGACATTAGACGCCCAACAATCACGTTTAGCTGTACAGATGGTCCTACGAGCTACTGCACTCGCCTTCCGAAATAAAAGAAAAGAATGGGCCGTCTGCCGGCGGCGTGTCTCTTCCAGGCAGCACGCTTACAGCGGACAGCTCAAGCACAGTCTGTACTCCACCAGTTAGAATATGCAGCGGTTGTGTGGTGCCCATATCTTTAGAAGCACATCAACAAACTGGAAAAGGTGCAAAGGCACGCTACTAAGTGGCTCCCAGAACTGAAGGGCAAGAGCTACGAGGAGAGGTTAGAGGCATTAATTATGCCAAAACTAGAAGACAGAAGAAAAAGAGGTGATATGATCACTACATACAAAATAGTAACACGAATTGATAAAATCGATAGGGAAGATTTCCTGAGACCTGGAACTTTAAGAACAAGAGGTCATAGATTTAAACTAGCTAAACACAGATGCCGAAGAAATATAAGAAAATTCACTTTCGCAAATAGAGTGGTAGACGGTTGGAACAAATTAGGTGAGAAGGTGGTGGAGGCCAAGACCGTCAGTAGTTTCAAAGCGTTATATGACAAAGAGTGCTGGGAAGACGGGACACCTCGAGCGTAGCTCTCATCCTGTAACTACACTTTGGTAATTATCAGGGAACGCACTTCCCTGGGCCCCAAGAGGAAGAGCGAGGAATAGAGAGGAGGGCAGCGTCGAACACGGTGTCATGAAAAAGGAGGAGAGCGCGAGGGAGAGGCAGAAGGGAGAGGTCAGAGACAGCAGCACTGAGGGGTAAATAAGTTCCAGTCTGCCATAGAAAACTACCACCTAGGGAAGGAGAGGGGAGGGTGAAAAGAGAAAAAGGTAACAAGGATGGGGAAATGATCACTGCAATGGAGTTCATCAAGAACCTGCCATGTGAAATCTAAGTAAAGAAAAGACGAGCAAATAGAAAGATCAAGGCAGGAAAGGGTGCGAGTCCGAGAGTCGAAATGCGTGGGCTCACCAGAATTCAAAAGAAACAGGAAGAAGAGAGGATGAACGCCTCAAGAAGGCCACCCCGGGTGTTCGTCAGAATACCACCCCAAAGGAATGACGACAATTGAAATCACCCAGCAGGAGCACAGGCGCCGGCAAGGAGTCCAGTAGGTGTTTCAGATCGGGAAGAGAAAGCGGGACACTCAGGGGGGAGATAAATGGAACAAACTGTGTACCATTTCCCCACAAAGATACGAGCAGCAGAACAATGGAGAGGCGAAGGAAAAAGTAAGGGGACAAAGGGAACATCAGAGCGAATCAAGAGAGCAGAAGAGTTAGGAGCCCCAGCAACAGCTGGGGGGGGGGGAAAGAAAGGAATAACCACGAAAGCGACCAGGACGAGCATGAAGCATCGGCTCCTGGAGGCAGAAACCAAGGGGCAAGAACCGCGAAATCAGATGCTGGAGTTCGAGGAAATTGGCGTAATAACCACGAACATTCCATTGAAGAATAGACATCGCCGAGAAGAGGAAGGACAGCAACAGAGAACAACGCAGAAACAAATGCAAAAAGGGAACATAGCACGTTAAAGAAGCGCAGGATCAGGGTCAGGGTCAGCGAAGTCAGGATTAGGGGGCATGGGTAAACTGAGTAAAGAAGGACGAAAGGTAGCAATAGGACCGACCAGGGGTGGACGAATAGGGTCCGGAGGAGGAAGAGAGGGGGATAACCGAGGGTCAAGGACAGCAGCAGGAGGGGCAAAAACCAGGGATGCACCTCAGCAAGTGCACCAACCCAGAGGGAAGCGAGGGCCCAAAGAGACCTCCATAGCAGGAACAGGGGCCGTAACCACCGAAACGGGAGGGGACGGAGGGAGAGAGTCAGAAGTAGGGGGGCGAGAAAGAAAGCAAAGCCTTTTTACCCGCCGGGGAGGAGAAGGAAGAGGAGCCAGGCTTACGCTTCTAACTCAAAGAGACCGGTGTCCCAGCAACTACGTACTGGGCAACGGATTCCAGCGTCTCAATAGGAGAAGCTGAACGAGAGCATACGCGACGGCCGTTGGGAGAGCGATGGATATCAGCCAGTACTAACAGGCGGCGTGGAGAGCCAATACACGGAGGAGAAGGATGGGAAGGAGGATCGAAGGGAGACGAGGAAATAAACAGAGGGGACATGACAGACCGGGCAGAAAGAAGGGGAACCCCAGACAGAGGACCAGGAGGGGGACCTTTCGGGACAGAACTCAAAGGAACAGAGGTTATGGAGCAGGTTGTGGAAGCAAACTCTATTCAGAGTTTTAAAACTAGGTATGATAGGGAAATGGGACAGGAGGCATTGCTGTAAACAACCGTAGGCTGGAAAGGCAAGATCCAAGAGCCGATGCTCGATCCTGCAAGCACAAATAGGTGAGTACAAATAGGTGAGTACACACACACGCAGTACGACAAGGAGGTTGCCTCCTTGCAAAAGATTTCCTTGCGACAACAAGGAGTTTTGGTTTGCCTCCTCATTTAGTGCAGGGATCTCTCCTTGTTCTATTGTGAAGACCTCCTGGAATCTCTTGTTGAGTTCTTCACATACCTCCTTGTCGTTCTCTGTATCTGTTCTCCCCTTTTCTCAGTTTCATCACATGTTCCTTCACTGTTGTTTTCCTCCTGATGTGGCTGTGGGGCAGTTTTGGTTGGGTCTTAGGTTTACTTGCGATGTCATTTTTATACTGTCTCTCTGCTTCTCTCCTCACTCTGAGGTACTCATTTTTGGCACTCTGGAATCTCTCCTTGCTCTCTGGTGCTTGTCATTACTGTAGTTTCTCCATATTCTTTTACTCAATTGCTTCGCTGCCATACATTCCTGATTTAACCATGGATTCTTCTGTTGCTTTTCATTTTCATCTTTTTGGTCTGGGATAAACCTGTCCAGGAGCCTTGAAGGAATTTGACCTCACCAGTGAAGTCAAAAGAAATCTGTTGGAGCTGAATGTGACAAAGGCTGTTGGGCCTGACGGAATCTCACCTTGGGTACTAAAAGAAGGTGCAGAGGCAATAAGCGTGCCACTCTATATGGTGTATAACAGGTCACTGGAAACGGGAGACCTACAGAGAAGCTGGAAGACAGCTAATATAGTCCCAATATACAAAAAGGGTGACAGGCAAGAGGCACTGAACCAAGAGGCAAATTAGGCCAGTTTCCCTAACTTGTATACCATGCAACGTAATTGAGAAGATAACGGGGAAAAGGCTCATACAGCATCTGGAGGGAAATAGTAACACACTACCACCAAGAGGTTCAGATATGGTAAATCGTGCCTCACAGGTCTCATAGAATTCTTTGACCACGCAATCCAAATTAGGCAAGAAAGGGAAGGGTAAGCAGACTGCATTTTCTTGGACTATCAGAAAGATTTTGAGACAGTACCTCACAAAAGGCTGTTACAAAAGTTGGAGCAACACACATACACACACACACATACACTTACTTAAACGAGACTTTTAGGAACCATTACTCATCACATTGAAATCACCAGAGGTATTTTATTTAATAATAATAATAATATTCTTCGAATGGAAAGACTAACCAACTAAAACCTAACCTCATCAAGGGTTTAACAAAAATATAGGAGGGTGCAAAAAAACTGCTAGGAAATCTCAGCAATTGCAAGATGATGTATGTAGGAAGATCATTCTTAAAGCAATACCTCAACCATTTTGAGTGTAGATAATTCCTACACAGCAAAAGCAATTATGTAACACTTATTAGACATGTAGAGTACTGTGATAAACATGTAGTTATCGTACATCTAGCAACTCAGCGAGATTAGTCTATGAACGGAGATACTCTCATTCTCTAACCTCGAAAATTACACAATTTTAATTGCGTAATTAAATTACCTACAGCTATAATTAAACCTACAACTGTAAATCATTTATTATTCATTGACAAGTTCTATAAAAGTAGTTGTGCAAATATCGTTCCGCAATTCCTGCATCTAACAACTCACTGAGGAACTAGTTACTTTATGCACAGGGTGAACATTCCTGGATCTCGAAAATATACATAAAATCCTAATATTTCTCTTCAAACTGAATAAACCTGTTTCCAAACCAAAAGTCGCACATACATGCATTTCCTGGACATAAAAAAATACACAAAATCCTAATATTTCTTCACAAATTAGCAATACTGTGTCCGAACCAACAGTCACGAATACATACACACATACGTACATACATACACATACTCCGCAACTCATATATGCCTAGACATTAGCCTTTTTTGCCACAATTGCCCCCTTTTAGCCAGATGTAATATTTCCATATACTTAAAATGTATTTAGAACAATGATTTCAGTATCCCTACAGCTCATTTACCCCAAGTGATCTTTCATTTTTTACTGTTAATTCATACTGATGCATGACAAAAAGCAAGGTGACCATAATATTCAAGCAAGTCCAAATATTGTTAACTACCCATATATAAACACAAGAAATATTGTAATTACTTGAATAAATACCCACCTAGCTACTGTTCATATGGATAAAGCAGGCTGCTTTTGTTACATTGAAATTATGTTAGAAATTATTATTAATATACAGCCGAGTTTTTGATAAGGTACACTAAAATAAAATAATTATCACCATTCACTTACATACATTCACATACTATATATCATTTACAAACAAAATATGTCGTTTACTCACAAAATATATAATTACACATTTACACATGCGCACACACATACTCACATCTCAGTTGAGTGGCGGGACCAAATAGCTAGAGCTCAACCCTGGAAAGCACAACTAGAAGAGTACAACTAGGCAAGCACACACACAAATATGTCATTTACACAGTGTATAGTATTTGCACAAATATCACAAATTGTCTATAACTTGCTCAAATCAAGATACATTTTTACAAAGTTATGCAACTTCATAAACATCACTTTCACAAAATACCTACACACAGTCACATAAACCAAAATATACTTTCACACTTGCTCAGGAAGACCTATTTTTATGAACACATACAGAACTCACACACGTAAACGATTTTCCCAAAAATACAATCGCACAAGTTCCTCTTCAGCAATTAAAACACAACTTGCATACAAATACAATGATTATTTCCCATTATAAGATTATTACAAGATTATTATATGACTATGTCTCATTATAAGACTAGCACAAACACATTATTTACACCTATAGAATTAATATGCAACCTGCGTAAATACATTCACACTCAATTAGCAAAAATAAACAATTAGCACATATACAATTACAGAACATGCACAATTAATACACATCTAGCATAATTATTATGCAACTTCCACAAATGCAGCAATACACAACTTGCACAACTACACAATTCGCACAAATACAATTATAAAACAGACAGTTAATACACAACTTGTACAATTAATACAAATCTTGCATAAGTATTAAACAGCTTGCCCGATATTTAAATAATATATAGCTAGCATAAATACATAATTCGCATGAATACAATTACAAAACATGCATAATTCAAAACTTGCATAATCAATACACATCTTGCACAATCAATACACAACTTGCACAAATACACAATTCACCCATATACAATTAGATAAAAAGCACAATTATTACACAACTTGCGCAATTAATATACATCTTTTATAATTATTACACAACGTCCGTAAATGCAATCAAATACATATCCAGCAAAAATACATTCAGTACATAACTAGCACAAATACGTAAAATACAAAACAAGCACAAATGCGTGAAGTACCCAAAACTAGCACAAATACACAATTCACACAAATACAATCGAAACATATACACAACTACAACACAACTTGCACAAATATGATCAATACATAACTAGCACAAATGTAAACAATACATAACTAGCACAAATGTAAACAATACATAACTAGCACATATATATTAAATACACAACTACACAATTTGCACAAATACGCTTACAAAACACTTGCTCAAACAATACACAATTTGCGGGAATATAGTCAATACACAATTGCAATCATCCCACAACTTGTGCAAAATATTATCAATAGACAACCTGCACAATTAATACAGAACTTGCACTATTATAATCATTGTACAATTTGTACAAATACAATCACACTCAGGCAGGTCAATCAATACACAATTCACACAATATTTTCATAGGTACGTTTAGAACATCATTTATAATATTCTGAGTTTAACCAAAAATTAACCCCAAAAAGACAGAATTTCACATCTATGAATCGTATATCTGGAATCCTAAGAGCTCAATACTCATAAACGCAAAAACCAAGGTTTAAAACAAACCAAAAGCTGAATTTAACTTAATTTTAACTAATCACATTGCAACCAAAAGCGGGAGATAACTGTTATAACTGTTAACATCTATTACCAACATCCAGTCTTGGCATAACATATCCCATTCTGAAACCATTTTATAGTGTTAGTGCTGTGTCCACCTAGCTATTTCTACATCCAGATCAAATCCTACCAAACCGGACCTAACCTAATCTATCCTAACACATAGCTGAATTCAACCAAAAGTACCACAGTTTAAGTACGTTCTACTAAATGTATCCTAATTATATCAAACCAAAGCCAAATTCTACTAAATGTACCTATGCCCATCTCATTCAGAGCTGAATTTAGCTGTTAGAGTTGTCAATGTCTACTTCCAACTTCCATTCCACCCTGGGTCACAGCTGATTTTTGCGAATATATTCTTAGAAGTGTGTTAATTCTAAATATACATCTGACTGACTTGTGCCTAATCTGCAGGGATCTTTGTTAAATATTGCAACTTCATTGTTAAGAAAGGGGAATTGGTACACTGACAAAAGAAATGTGGCGGCTCGGAGATGTAACAGTAGCACACATTGACTTGAGAACGCCATCTAGAGTTCAGACAGACAGCGAGAGACAGAGCAGTACACCTTATATTCAGGAAAATATGAATAGTTAGGGGCCGACTATGGCGACTGTGAAACAGTAAATTACCTACCATAGATGCTTGTCTAATTACTGAAGTGACCTGTAAGCAAGTGCAGTTGGCAGCTAGGCCAAGTGGTGTTTCAGAGAGGTGAACAGGTGCCACAGTAAACTGTCAGAAAGTGTGTGTGTGTAACTGTGTGACGATGTCAACTCCATCTGCTGAGCGCACCCGATTTCATTTTCTGTTCTCCATTGAAAAGCTGTGATCTTAATAACACCAGTGCAGTTTCTTCTTACTATACAATTTTCATTCCTCAGAAGTGATGTTGGGGTACCTTGGTCGACAAGAGTCGGTTCACTAGGAGTGACTAGCAAGAGCAATCTTGAACACAAGACTTGTTTCAGTGGAAACAAGTAGGGCCTGGTCAATGGAGACAGTGAAAGCAGTGAATAGGCAGCGAACTATTGGCGATTGGACCAACATATCCCTGGGTAGCCCAGTTGTGTTATTAGATAGAATTAGCATCCAGATGGCCTCTACGTTAACTTGTTTTAGGTGAAACCTTTAGGGTAAGCCAGGCAGCGTGTTGCTACAGTTTCGAGGTAGTGATTTGACACTATGGTGATACTGTGGAAGACTAGCCCGTGAATTGCTGAGAAAAGTGAACTATTCAGCGTGGGTACCTTAGAATAAAGGCTCAGGGAAGGAACCTTGAGTATTGTATGAAAGAAATGGACTAGCCGGGATCGGGATAGAAGATCGCAAAAGTTCTTTCATAGTCATCTGTGTGACTGTGACACCTCTGGTGTTATGTGTTGTAAATATGTAATAAGTGTATATAATTAAGAAGTATATGTGGTGATGTCTTTCTTTAGTGTTGTTTACCCCCTTTCTCGTTTGATTGGCTATTACTGTTGAATTCCTAATAACTTACCTATTTTCGGGGTTGGATCTGGTAAGAAAAAACACTAAGGCCCCATTGAAATTTGAATGAAAAGTTACTAGCTAAGTGAGGCCGTAACAGACTGTATCTAGTCTGCCAGATTATCACGAATGGGGTCCACCCTTCATTTTTAAGAGTTCTCCCACCATATATATTCCTATCAGAAGTCTGATCTGGTCTTTCTACCCTCTCCCAGAGTGTCTAGTGGTGAAATATCTAAGGATAAAAGCAATAATAACCAAAGTTGAATTTAAGGGCATCATACCAGGATGGCCAGGAGGAGTCCACTTTTAAAACTGTGAGGAGTGAGACATCTCCCTCCAAGTGGGTTACTGAGGATGCATGGTGACTGTAACAGTGTGTGAGACCATTTATATACATGCTTAACAATCCATGGACCTCACCCCCAACAGTTGGGAAAGTTAGGTTAAATCAGTAAATTAAGTTTACGTTAGTTAGTAAAGTTAGGATAGGTTAGGTTGGGTTGACATAACTGGTTAAGCTAAATTATGTTGGGTAAAGTTGATGGAATAGGTAAATTTAGAATAGATTGTTTTCTTTAAGTCAGTTTAGGTTGAATTTAGTTCTGTTGGGTGGCTATATCAAATTGGTTTAGATTGTTTGTTAAGTTGAATTGCTTAAATGAGTGGTAGTTTGTGTAGAATTTTGTGAATATGAGTACGTGTTTGTGAATAAGAGTGTATGTGTTTGTGAAAAAGATTGGATATGAAGTGTGCATTTTTGTTTTTGATAATTTTTGTAGGACAGCTACATCCTGGGGGTAAGTTGTAAGCATCTACACCCAGTATTGCACATTCTGGGGACATGTCGTGACCCACTACATCCAATGCTCCTCATCCTGGGGATAAGTCATGAGCATATACACCCAGTGCGCCACATCCTGGGGATAAGTTTTGAGTGTCTACATCCAGAGCTCCACATCCTGGGAATAATCATGAGCATCTACACCCTGTGATCCTCATCCTGCAAACAAATCGTAAGTGTGTAGACCCAGGGCTACACATCCTGGGAATAATTATGAGCGTCTACACCTAGTGCTCCTCATCCTGCTAACAAGTCATGAGCGTCTACACCTAGTGCTCCTCATCCTGCTAACAAGGCATGAGCGTCTACACCTAGTGCTCCTCATCCTGCTAACAAGGCATGAGCGTCTACACCTAGTGCTCCACATCATGGGGATAAGTCATGAGTGTCTACACTCAGTGATTCACATCCTGGGAATATGTCGTGAGTCTACACCTGACGGAAAAACCGATGCCGTTTACTAACATTCAATACAGTATGCAGATAATATTGCTGCTGTTTGGTACTTTCAAGTAAATTCATGGAAAACGAGAGTTCAGTGGAAATTTCCCCAGAAGAAAATGGGGATATCATTGCCATATGTCGCCATTAAATTCATAATTTAATAACAGTGAATTCTTCTTAAAACTGCAGTCCTTGGATTGTAAACATCATAAAAACATCTCCTTGAATTAACTAAATTATCAATACTAAACTATATTATTAATTAAATGTGGGCCCTCTTTCCACTTTTTGATAAAACAAATCTGGAAAACAGTGATGCGCCAGTTGGAGAGGAGCCAGCAGACGACATATTAATTTAATGTAAGCAAAGTCTCGCTGGATGAAGAATCAAGCTTCCCAATTATTTTCCCACTAGACACAGTGTAATGGGACCAAAAACGTCCCATTATCAGCACGATCTTCGTCTACAATAAGGGAAGTGTTCTTTTCCTGAAACCCATTATATCTTATTCATTCCCGGCCAGTAATGTTAGGTAGATTAGAGTATACCGGTGAGAACGCATGGCGAGCAACCCAAACAGGATAAATGTTACTTAAATCTTATCAAATAAATTTAAATAAGTTCCCCTGATATAGCTGTCATATATAGGTTGCAATTATTATTGTGAGTCCCTTTTGACTGGTGAAATTGAAGGGTAGAAGAATTGGCATCAATTACCCGGTATAACAAGAAACATGTCGTAATGATGCCTCACCCACAAGGAGTATAGGTTGGTGTGTTCATCCATGTTCATATTTGGTTGATCAGGCCATAACAACTATACAGATAAGCTGTATTTGTTTTAATTTTAGTTACTAATCAGTTGTAATTTAACACCTAGTAATATTGCAATGAATGTCTACCAATCAATAATTGAGACTAATAGCATTTATATATATATATATATATATATATATATATATATATATATATATATATATATATATATATATAATCTCTTCTCACAACCAGACCATCAATAGAGAAATCTTTAACATAGAAATCATCGATACATACAGCGATAGCAGGAGACTCAACATCAGCGAGGCACTACACATCAAAAAGCCAACACCAGCAATCGACAACCAATTAATGCACAACTATATTCCACCCACGTTAAGACCCCGAACCAGCATAGAATGTTGATAATTATCCAACACTTATACATCATTTTTGTATAATAATGCATCCTTATTGTATTAACCACAGTAATTACTAATTCTTAAATTGAATCCTGTTAATATTTTCTATTGTGACGCTTTTTTTGACAAATTCTTCCTAGTTTCAATGACGCCGGGAGGCAGCGACAGGCTAAAACACGAATTCTCTCCACATTCAGTTGAACCTAAACAGAATTCAGTTAATTATGTTCTTTTACTGAGGATAATCGTTTATTTAGTTCTTTTATTTATATAGCATATTACTGCTTACTTAATTCGTTTCTTTAGGTAAATTAACAACTACAGTGGAAAATATTGCAATGTAAAACAATCCTATATAATATTCTTTTCGTTCATTTAAGCAGTCTTAATAAGCTGACTTGTGTTGTGCAAAATTATATTGCACCTTAATACTTTCATCAGTGACATTAGTACTTGTCACTATTCCTTACTTCCCTAATTATTTACAAGTAAAATAATTTACGCTCGAGAATACTTTGGAATGTTCTGCGCATGCGTATCGCAGCCAGGAAGGAAGGAGATGCCTTTCCTACTAGTGACGCCATACTTACCAGTGAGCTTGCAGAAAGAGACACCATTGCAAAGATTTTGCTTAGTTTTATTATTCGTTCTTACATTTACAAGAGCGTTGTCACGTTAATTTGGCAATCAACGGCAGTGTCAAGGAACAATTGAATCTCCAGCCCATAGCTGACGTCTTATCACGGCAGTTCAAGACGAGGACCTGGAATCGTTCCAACATCAACGGAGCCTTGGCCCAGCAACTATTAATAACCTTTCATACAGCACTGTGTACACATGTTTATATATTAGGAAAGTTGTCGTTAGGCTGAGAAATTAGCATAAAAATCCAGTACGTTTACTCTCTACCCATATTCCATAATTTATATTGGAATATATATTACCATGATAGTTTTAGAAGAATTCTGCAGTGATAGATATGGCTTTAGTAAGAATTCTGTATTATCAAATGTCTGTAATTAGATACGTACAAGATTTCTACTATGTAATTGCCTTCCAGCTCCTGAGTCCACGTCAAGTGAGGTGTTAGGCTTCCCCACCTTCACGTGCAACAATTTGTCTGACGCAATACATCGTCAGTGGAGTGTAAGAATTCATCTCTCAATTTACAGCTAAGCTGTCACCCTTATTTGAATTAGATAACTAACAAATATAGATACTTTAATGATCTCCTAATGAGATCAATACTACTAACCCATTGCTCTAGTAATATATTAGTCTACATTACTGTAGTATTTTGAGGTGTATTTGCCTCTAATTATTGCTACTAAACCACTTAATTGCGCCAAACGAGTAATCTCGATTAGTGGGAAACTGCACCAACCGAGAAAACTCTTTGATTTTTTCGTAGGCATTCTGTTGTGAAATTTAAACCTTATTGTTTGAAGAACATAAGGGTCATAATATTGGTGAAGCTAGGCGCAATAAGGACCTAAAAAATGGTCGGATGCAAGTTATACAGCACCTATGAGGACGATACAGCGAGCGAGCGTATCCAATTGTAGCTCTGAGCATCAGAGCTACTGGTGCTCAGAGCTACAATTAATACGCTTGCTCGCTGTATCGTCCTCATAGGTGCTGTATAACTTGCATCCGACCATTGTTTTAGGTCCTTATTGCGCCTAGGTTCACCAATATTATGATCCTTTATTTCATGTGCACAGTGAGACTTTCACAATAAACTCGGTGCAGCACGGTGGTTAATTCATTCAATATTAATTTATTTTTATTTAATTCAGTGATGAATCAGCACTGAAATCATCCTTTTGATTTATTAATCTTTTTGCATGTAACCCCCTCATTTTGGGTGAGAGGATTTGACTCATAATACAGTCCCTTTAATAATCAATGCATTAATAATTATGAACATCCATAGGACACTAGTTCCTGGAGTAAAATATCATACCACTAGCTCTACCCTGTTTTCCACTTTCTCAAAAAGTGTTTGTCCTTCGTAAGCTGATGAAAATAATATTAATTTAATTGATTTACATGAGTCACGATTTCCCACACAAAATTTGGTCACTTCGGACCGGATGAATCATAATCACTGCTAAATCTATACAGGTTCTCAGAGCCCAAAAAATTGGTCTTTCGAACCTAGATAGCTGAGAATCAAGCTATCCTCAATCATAACTAATTATTTAATAACACCAATTATTGTGTGTTACCATTATTAGGCTATATATATATTTCATTTATGGCTGTCGGCAGACTGTCTACGTTATAGTCTAAACAACATTAAATCTATGATTACTGATTCACCTAAGTCAGTAAATTCATTAATATTTCAGGGTCCAGAATACTAACCCAAATTTTTGATTCCATAAATTAATCATTACTAACCCTAATAACAATATATTCCTCATTTAGGAAGTACAGTTAGGCGTTAAACATTTTTTACGGCAGTAGAGTACTTGCCAAACACAATTCATAATCTAGTGTTCATTAAATTTCTCATACACATATTTTCTACAAGTGCATATAGTATATAACAAAATTACAAAAATCCAAAAACATGGCCATATTTTACACATTATTGCACCACATTTATTGTAGTTATGCCAACCCAACAGAGGTAGGATATTTTAGACTGCAATTGTACAGAAATTTGTACAAATTCAGCCTAAACCATTAGCTGCATTAATAAGTAGAATTATTACCTAACTAGTACTGTGTTAGACAGTACTGGTGTATATATTATTTTATTTGTGCTGATCCTAAGTAGGGTGGAACCATAATTATCTATTAATTGCATTTATCATTATTTCATGCATTCTTTGAGTGTTACTGAATGTCACTATATCCATCCAAATCCGATAATGAAGAGCTAAGACGAGGAAATCCCCCCAAGTGATATTCAAGTACTACTTAAATCTTAGTTCCTCCTGTTAGGTAGGTAACACAGCCCCCAAACGAGGTAAACTAAAATCAACCTAATCAACAAAATATTAGGCTATTAATAAATATACCTGCTCTACATATATGAGCAAGTGCCGTAGCTCTCCAAGTAAAGGATATAATCGAGTCTTATAGGAACATACTCCTTGTCAGTGATACTGACCCAGACGAATTAAGTCTAATTCAATCTGACCTTGCCAATTATTAAGACAAAATTCAGGCAAAGTTAGATCATTATTACAAAGTGCTTGCGACACAAAATGCTCCTACTGTGTTAGAACATTTATTTAGTTTACCTATATCCAAACAAGCACCCAGCTCAGATGGAATACATGAGCTACCTCCAAATGAGAAGGTTCCTCTAATTAAATTAGATCCTTACACTGGATCTATAATTGTTCAACTATCATTTTCTACAGTCTCATCTAATACAACTTCGCATAATGATTTATTTACAGAGTCTGATCAATTTTCAGACAGATCATCTCAATTATTCCATGGATTCTGTAAATTCAATACATGAGGCTACTGAATTATCCAGCCTCCCACATGAACCCAGAGAAACAAGTGAAGCTTCAGATGAATCTCCAAGTGAAGCTGCAACAGCCAGTGAATCTGAAACAGAAGATGAAGCTGCAACAGCAGCTGAAACTGGAATAGAAGCTGAAGCTATAGTAAAGGCTGAAGCTGAGGATAAACAAGGGGCCATGGGCTCCAGATTTCCATGAAATGAAAACTAGTTCGATTTCAATCAAACTTTTTTGACTAGTTGTACATGAAAAGCGTTTCATCTGGCCCAAGTCTCAGCATCGTAGCATAAATAGGAAGGGAGAAAAAAATATTGAAGTAGGTGTCAAAATTATTCCAAAATGGTCAAAAACGATTATCAAACACAAGTGTCAACTGAAATCATATCTATGACTCTCGGCTATCACAATAAAATATATTAAAAAATATTATAATTAGTTTTATTAGAAAAATAATTAAGTTTAAAAAAAAATTATATATTTTTTTCCAATTTGTATTTTTTTTATCGGACGATTTGCATGAAACTTATTCACCTGACTGCACATAAGCCTATCTGTAAGGGTGCCAATTTTGGAGAAAACTGATTGATGTCAACCTCAGCCACAGATGGCAGCACCTTAGACTATTATTTTTGTATATATTTTCAATATTTTCAAGTTAAATAAACGTTCAAATAACTCTTTCATTTTTTATTCAATTTACATGAAACTTACACCTTATATGTAAAGTTTATGTATCTAAGATCCCAAGTATGCATTTTTTTCTAAGTTCATTTATTGATTTTATAATAGCAATAAACACGACATATTTGCATATTTTTTTTTTTGGGGGGGGGAACTTTCAATATTTGTATTAGGAAAACTAAGGATGTTTTGGAAACTCCCTAACTCCGGATCGTTTATATGTTAATGTGTCAGAAAAGTACCATAGAATGATTATATCTGAAAGGTGTGTTTGTTTATTTACACTTGAAAATGTGTAAAATTTGTTGAAAAAAAATCTCCCTTTCTATTTATGATGCAGTACTGAAACTTTGAACACTTGCAGCCCTTTTCATAAACAACTAGTCAAAAAATATTGGTTGACATTGAACAACTTTTATGAAACCATGCCCACTTAAGCAAAATTAGTGATAATAATTAGTCATAAATGTTCACACCAGCCTCCTAGAATTGATGCTGAACCCATTAGCATCAATCAAGCCATGCAGTTCTCGAGAGCAAGTGCTGATAATGAGACGACAGTTATAAACATCATACACCAATTACTAGACTTATCTCCACCAGAACAATCAGTTGACTCCTTACAAGCTTTTAGTTTTCAGCTTTAGTCACTATTAAGTTCCTTCAGCAAGGAGGTGGATCACCCCACTGCTGAGTGGATGACTAAAATTATCATCCAGAGAAAACTGTCTGGTGAGATACTCAATGAATTATACACATACCAGAATGGTACTGTCCTGTCAATGCAGGATATATTTACGGGTTTGGGTAATATAATTAATAAACAAACAAACCAGGCACTCAATGCCTTTCTGAACTAAAAGAAACCGTACCCACATCAGGTTCCTTACCTGAAACTCCTAAAGTGATACAGTCATTAGGTAACAAGGGTACTAATAATCAATGTAATAACAACAGGTCAAACACACATTCATCAGTAAGACCTAAGAGCTCCACAAGTGCTCCTAAGAGACCGAAGAGCCCAATAGCAGCTCCCCAGAGTACATCAAACACTTCCACCCCAAGTTGGAAGAAACAAAACAACAAGCAAATGCAAACAGCAAAACCTTCACAACCTGTAGTTGCAGTTTCACCTAAACAGTTGACCCCTAAACGAACTGCAGGATGGGGATTATGTTTGTTTTGCAATCAAAATAATCTTTGTACAAGTGTACTAATTATCCGAATAGAGACACAAGTCAAACGACTCAAACAGTTACACAAATGTACTAGGTGTCTCAAATCACATAATATTAACAGATGTAAAACACTAAACACCTGCAATAGGTGTAGAAGGGGCAAACATCATGCTGCACTGTGCAAATTTGTCAAAACAAATTATTTCAATCCTAGAATAGGAGTTAGAGAATCTACACAAGTAGAGTGCTGCAAGGTGCGAGAAGTTTACAGCGTAATTTCACCAGCATCTCAAGTGTATGCAACCTTACCCACTGCCCAACTACAAGTAAAGGATAGAGGGATCAAGATCACCACTTGTGGACTATTTGATCAAGGATCCCAGAGAACTTTCATTACTCAGAAAGTGGCAGAGGCACTTAATTTAAAACCTATCACACAGGTAAAATCAAACCTGCCAGGGTTCATGATAAATCGAGGCACCCAAGAATATTCAGTAGTTCAACCGCTCGTATGTCTTGGTGGTTATACCAAGGCTATCCAAGCCATAGTTGTATATCAAATACCATTTGACCTTTAATATTATGGGTCTAAGGTATACAGCCAAGTTCTTGCAGGAACATGGAATTAAATTAGCTGACAACCAGTTGACGTCTGACCACCTTAGTAATGTAAATCTACTAGTAGGAGCAGACCACTACTACCAGCTCATCACTGGACATGTAAAACGTTTGGGCATGAATATGCTTCAATCTGCAGGTGGCTACTTACTTACAGATAAACTTTTAAACCTGAAGAAGCCTATGCCTGCCAACAATAACAAATTAATCAGCAGTAAATTAATTCTCCAGCAACAAGCTAAATGAGAAACCCAGCTGAGTAATAAATCCAGATTGAGCCTGGTACAATTAGAATTCACCGAGATGTTTCATAGCTCTCAGTGAAAAATGAGTGGTCTGTAACCTAAACAGGTACATGTCACAGCGACCAAACCACTGAATTCACTGCAGACCAAGAATTATTCTCGACAAGTAATAGTTGACCACACTCAGTTTCTCTAGGTAATTAATAATACTAGGCTAGAGAATCTAGCACTCTCTAGGTAATTAATAATACTAGGCTAGAGAATCTAACACTCCCTAGGTAATTAATAATACTAGGCTAGAGAATCTAGCACTCCCTAGGTAATTAATCATATTAGGCTAAAGTATCTAGTACCCAATGCACCTAGCATTTCATGAATTTAACAGTAATACGAAGTCACCAAGAAACTTCTACACCTGCAAATTCACCAGGACCAAGGTCCATTATACCTGCGTTTAAGGTTTGTCAAGAAAACCTTCTTTATTCAAAATTTTCTGCACTAGGAACTAGTGAATATATTTGCATCAAATTTTGTTTGAGCAGTTTTTCTTTCGTTTCTGCTTATTATTGTAGGAGTGCAGCATGAGCAAAATTGCAAACTTACCAATATGTAAGTTAAGTAAGTAATTATCAAAAAGTAGGCACCAAACCGGGAAGGCTATGTAGCAGCATCAAATGTGTGGAATAATCAGAGGGCGCTAAGTATCACCAAGGATGCCAAAACGAGAACAGAAACGCATAAGGCAAACGATATTAAAAGTATCCAATTCACCAAGAATTCAATCGACGGTCAAGTGACAGCGAGGGGTGGTCGGAAAGCAAAACATATTCGTCCTGGAAGTCAGGACATTCAACAAGAATATGCACGATGGTAAGAGGGATAACGCAATTTGGACAATAAGGAGCTGGGCGGCACTCCATTAAGTGACCGTGAGTTAAACAAGTATGGCCAAAACACAACCGCGCTAGAGTCATTTCCCACCGCCAGTTACATGGCAGGAGAAAGACCACGGGGACACACACAACGCTTAAGAGTACGAAGTTTGGTACCAACAACCCTGCCAATGGGCAAGGATGGAGGAATGAATAACCGGATAAAAATCGGAAAAAGGAATACCTTTACGGGAAACGGGACAAGAGCGGATAGCCTCTCGAGTGGCAGCATCCGCACACTCATTAAAAGAAAACCAACATGGCTGGGAACCCAGCAAAACTCCACAGATTTAAATTTACTAGAGATAAGAAACAGCCAATATTGAATCTCGACGACAACGGCCTGGACAGGATTAAAAGACCTGAGAGCGATGAGGGCACAACGAGAGTCAACGACAATCACAAAGGAGGATTGACAACGAGAAAGCAGGAGACGGAGACCATGGAGAATAGCATAAAGCTCTGTTGTGAAGATGATATTCTCCGAAGGGAAGCAACACATATAAGTGCAGTCAGGGAAAGCAACGGAGTAGCCCACACCGTCCGCGGACTTAGACCCATCGATGAAGATGGAAACGGAGCAGGTGTGTGGTGAAAAGTGCTCAAGAAAAAGGTGTTTCAGAACCATAGAAGGAGTAAAATCTTTAGTAATGTGGGTCAAGGATGTACAAAACTTCAGAAGGGGGACCCTCCACAGGGGCAAGGAACAATACGCAGAAAAATATGAGAAAGACGAATGAAAAGAGAGACCTGTAAGCGAGATAGCCGGACAGAAAGAGGGAGGTGATTAAGAGGAACTGGACCTACAAGAGGGCTAAAAGTCAAAGCACGACAGAGGCGAGAGGAAGGATGTTGCAAGGACCGTGCCAGATAGCGAAGACAGTAGTGATCATGGCGGTCCTGGAGAGAAAGGAAACCAGTGTCAACATATAAGCTGAGGGCGAGAGTCGAACGAAAGGCAGCAGAGCTGAGGCGCAACCCAGCATGGTGCAAAACATCAAGACGGCGAAGAGTAGAAGGAGAGGCGGACAAGTAAGCAGGGCAACCATAATCGAGTTCAGACAGGACGAGTGAGGAATGTAGAGAGAGGAGCGTACGTCTAACTGCCCCTCAAGAAGTATGGGACAAAACATGAAGGAGGGAAAGGGCCTTAGAGCATTCAGCACTGAGGTAAGAGATATGGGCTGACCAAGACAAACGAGTGTCAAAGATTAACCCCAGAAACTTAGCGGAATCCTTGTACACAAGGGGATGTCCATAAAGCGACAAAGAGGGACGAAGAATGCCTCGCTTCCGAGTAAAAGTCATAGCACAAGTCTTAGACGCAGAGAACTTGAAACCATGATCGGTAGCCCAAGACGACATGGCATCACTCGCAAGTTGGAGCCGCCGTTGAAGGAGAGACGAATCATCACCCCGACAGCAAAGGGTAAAATCGTCTACATAGAGAGTGGAGAAGATGCCAGAAGGAAGAAAGGAAAGAAAACCATTGAGAGCAACAAGAAAAATGAGTAGTGCTCAGAACACTACCTTGGGGCACACCCTCATTTTGCCAAAAAAAGGCAGAGAGAGTGGTACTGAGCCTCACTCGAAAAGAACGACGAGAGATGAAACTTTGAAGGAAGAGAGGGAGATTCCTACGAAGGCCAATAGAATGAAGTTGGGACAGAATATAATACCGCCAGATAGTGTCTTAAGCCTTTTCCAGGTCAAAAAAGACGGCAACAACGGAGGTCTTCGCAGGAAAAGCAGTACGAATATAGACCTCCAACTTCACTAGGACATCTGTTGTGCTAAGGCATTTGCGAAAACCAAATTGAGAAGGGGAAAGGAGGTGATAGTGCTCTAAGAACCACATCAGACGAACCATAACCATACGTTCAAAAAGCTTGCAGACACAACTCGTGAGGGCAATAGGGAAGAAGTCCTTTGGGGAAGACCCGAGAGACACTGGTTTCCGAACAGGGAGGACAACAGCATCCAGCCAGTCCTCAGGGGCTGACGACGACTCCCAGACCCGATTAAACAGACTCAGTAAATACTGAGACGAGCACGGAGGGAGATGTCGAAGCATCTCATAATGAATGCCATCGGAGCCTGCCGCCATAGAACCGCAGAGGGCCAGGGCAGACTGGAGCTCAGAGAGAGAGAAGGGATCGTTATAGGGAAGGCAGAGATAGGTACAGATATCCAAAGGACGACATTCAACAAGAGGCTTACGAAAAAGGAAGGAATGGGGGAAATGAGAACCAGAGCTAACAGACGAAAAGTGGGAACCCAATTCGGTCGCGACATGCAATAGGTCGGCCACAAGAGTACCACCAAGGTGAAGGACCGGTGAGACATCGGGAAAGAACTTACCCGCAATCTTGCGGATACTCTTCTAGATCAGTGGTAGAGGAGTTTCGGACGTGATGGTGGAGACACAAGACATCCAACATGCACGTTTAGCCGTATGGATGGTCTTACAGGCCACTGCACTTGCCTTCCGAAACAAAAAAGATTCAGTCAACCGCCGGCGACTATGTCTCTTCCAGGCTGCACGCTTAGAGGAATAGAGTGGAGGGCAGCGTCGAAGATGGTGTCATAAAAAAGGAGAAGGGCGCGAGGGAGAGGCAGAATTCAGAGGTCGAAGATAGTAGCACAGAGGGTAAAGAGGGGCCAGTCAGCCTCAGCAAACTGCCACCTAGGGAAGGAGAGGGGTGGGTGAAAAGAGAAAAAGGAAACAAGGACGGGAAAATGGTCACTGCCATAGAGGTCATCAAGAACCCTCCACTTGAAATTTAGGTATAGGGAAGACAAGGAAAGAGAAACATCAAGACAGGAAAGGGAGCGAGTCCGAGAGTTTAAATGAGTGGACTCACCAGAATTCAGAAGAGACAGGGAAGAAGAGAGGATGAATGGTTCGAGAAGGCGACCTCGGGTGTTTATCAGAACATCACCCCAAAGGATATGCCGACAATTGAAATCACCTAGCAGGAGCACAGGCTCTGGCAAGGAGTCCAGGAGGTGTTTAAGATCAGGAAGAGAAAGCGGGACATTTGGGGAAAGATAAATGGAACAAACCGTGGACAACTTATGCACAAAGATACGGGCAGCAGAACATTGGAGAGCTGATGGAAAATGTAAGGGGATGAAAGGAACATCAGAGCGAATCAAGAGAGCAGAAGAGTTATGGGCCCCAGCTGTTGGGAGGGGAGAGAAAGGAATAGCCATGGAAGCGAGCAGGACGAGCAACAAGCATCGGTTCCTGGGGACAGACTCAAAGGGGCGAAAACCGTGAAATCAGAAGTTGGAGTTCTAGGAAATTGGCGTAATAAAAACGAATGTTCCACTGAAGAAGAAGAGACATCAAGAAAAGGAGAAAGGATAGCAACAGAGAACAAGGCAGAAACAAAGGTGAAAGAGGAACACAGCACGTTAAAGGAGGTCAGGGTCAGCAAAGTCAGGGTTAGGGGCATGGGTAAACTGAGCAGAGACAGAGGGAAGGAAGCGGGAGAACAGACCAGAGGCGGACAAACGGGGTTCGGAGGAGGAGACAACCGAGAGCAACAGTCAAGGACAGCAGCAGGAGGAGGAGCAGAAAGAGGGGCAGCAAGGGCAGCAACTGAGAGGGAAGTGAGGCCAAAGAAACCTCCATAGCAGGAATAGGGGGAGCAATCACCGAAACGGGAGGGGAAGGCGCGAGAGAGTCAGAGGTAGGGGGCGAGGAAGAGAGTGAAGCGTTCTTACCTGCCGGGGAGGAGGAAGGAGAGGAGCCAGGCTTACGCGTCTGACTCAAAGAGACAGGCGTCCCAGCAACAACGTACTGGGCAACAGATCCTAGCATCTCAACAGGAGGAGCAGAACGAGAGCAAAC
Organism: Procambarus virginalis; assembly: GCA_020271785.1. NCBI lineage: Eukaryota > Metazoa > Arthropoda > Malacostraca > Decapoda > Cambaridae > Procambarus > Procambarus virginalis. The sequence continues at coordinate 555,068 of WNGS01168583.1, read as the reverse complement.
ATGACGGCCGTTGGGAGAGCGCTGGACATCAGCTTGCACCGACAGGCCGCGTAGAGAGCCAATAGACAGAGGAGAAGGACAGGAATGAGGATCGAAGGGACACAAGGAAGAAGACACAGGAGACACGACAGACTGGTTAGAAAGAAGGGGAACCCCAGACAGAGAGCCATGAGGGGGACCCTTCGGGACAGAACTCAAAGGAACAGAGGAGGTGGCGGTAGGCGTATCTGGGTCTAAGGCCCGGAAACTGTTGTGAGACCGAGGAAGGTGGGAAAGACGAGGAGAGGAAAAGCACAACACGCGAGCATAAGAGACGTTAGCGTAAGGCAGGAGACAGCGAACTTGGCACCTCACCTCAGGAAATGACAAACGTTCCCGGTGCTTCAAGTTGAGGATGGCCGCCTCAAGCTTGTAATGCACACACGCACGGGAGAAGGCAGGGTGGGCCTCACCGCAATTGAGGCAGCGAGCTTGGGGAGAAGTGCACTCCGACTTAGAATGACCCTCGTCCCCACACACAGGATAGAGAGAGACAGTACTGGAGCAGCGGAGGACTCCATGCCCAAACCTCCAGCACTTATTACAGAGCCGAGGAGATGGGATGTACTCCTGGATGGAGCACCTGGCACCAGCAAAAATGACAGAGGGTGGAAGGGTCCTACCATCAAAGGTAATTTTCACAACCCGAAGGGGCTGACGGCGACGACCACAAGGGGGACGAGTAAACGTGTCTACCTGGAGGACAGAATGGCCCTGGGCTTCGAGGATATGTCGAATATCATCGTAGCTGTCCTGTAGATTCCGAATACCGTTTGCAACATGGGGCAGAAGGAGAATAGTGCCAACACTAGCATTCAACTGAGCGTTCTTGGAGACCCGAACAGGGGTTTCGCCAAGGCAGGATAAGGCAGCCAAGTGGGAGGCTGCATCCTGAGAAGGAGCAGCAATGACACATGTACCGAGACGGGTGGGGTTGAAGGTAACAGAGGCATCTACGGAATCAACAAGATGCCTATGGAGGGAGAAATCATCAGGAGGCGTAGAATCAAGAGGAAGGATCTCAAAGTATTTGGCCCACAAAGTGGGAACAAGGCTTGATCCTTCAGTACGGGAAGGAATCAAGCGAGTGCAGCCGTGGTGCGGACGGTGTTGAGAACCCCAAGAGAAAGAGGGGTTAAAAGGCGCAGTAGTCGCAACGAGAGACTGAGCCGTGCCAGGGTACGAGGTGGTGACCACTGGGGGTTTGTGACTCAACCCAACCACAGAGGAGGGAGGGGAGCCGAGGGGAGTAGTCAGGAGGGTCAAAGGAGGAGCATGGTCGGGGCCCATTGCAGTGGGGGCTACAGAGCCTGGTCTTCCAATACAATCCGACTCAGGGGCTTGGTCGCCCACCCCACGAGCCTGAGAGGGTACAAGAGGAACATTCACAGACATAAAGACGAGAAGTAACACTTTCATTCACGAATGTGCCCCCACACCCAACATGGAGCCACAATTAGAGGCAGGACACCCAACAAGAAGCTATCGCCGATCATGCCGGGGCCTCCTAGGGGTGCGTCGTGAGTATACGCCCCACAAACGCCACCTTAAGAACCATCAGTCTGTCGAGATCGGGTTCAGTGACGAAAGGAGGATTGACAATAAAAGGTTCCCCTCTCTCTCGACGTTGGGTACCACATTCTACGGGTGCAAGAGTATGCCTCCTCAAACACCCGGGTGTCAAAACAAAAGAATGAACAAAACAGGCACAAGGTCAGCAGGAAATTGCAATCAGAAAGGAGAAGAGGGGGGAGAAAAACAAAACAAAAGGAAAAAGTGTCCGGCAAAATTTGTGAGGACAGCAGCAGGAGCATAAGTCCACAAAAGGACAGAAGACTGGCCCATGGAGCATCACCCTCCAGCAGCCGCCCACCAATCCCCTTCACGGCATCAACAAGCCGGACAGGACGGGGAATATGTTAGTGAACCTACAGAGAACTAATAAACCGTGAAACGTTTAGGTTTGGAAAACGTTACAAATTATCTTCAAATAGGATTAATCGTAGCAATAATGAAATTTCCAGCAACCTTAGGTTTAACATCGTTTAATGCATTACCATTTAACCATAAGCATTGTAACCTAACATGCTTAGTGAGCTCAATACAGGTCAACTGTGAGTTAGCGTAATAATGGAGTGCTTCATTGTTCCCCATGCGAATTTGAGCACATTACCGCTCGTCATGATAATTGAACGTTTAAATGCTCCCCGCGCTAATTCGAGCTCATTACAGCTCACCATTTTAACCCGAGTACCTTACTGCTCACCATGTTAATTCGAGCTCATTATAGCTCACCATAACCCGAGTACATTACTGCTCACCATGTTAATACGAGTACATTACTGCTCACCATGTTAATCCGAGTACATTACTGCTCACCATGTTAATCCGAGTACATTACTGCTCACCATGTTAATCCGAGTACATTACTGCTCACCATGTTAATCCGAGTACATTACTGCTCACAATGTTAATCCGAGTACATTACTGCTCACAATGTTAATACGAGTACATTACTGCTCACAATATTAATCCGAGTACATTACTGCTCACAATGTTAATCCGAGCATAACACTGCTCACCATGATAACCTCACAATTATTATTGCTCACCATTCAGCTAGTGACACATTTCTAAATATTAGTAAGTTGTTACAATTACCTTAGCCCTCTACTTAGGTAGGTTAGAGAAATTAAACCATTTATCTATTTACGTAGGTATTAGGGACATTATTTTGTCAACTGAGTACCAGCTGAATCTGTACTCATAATCAAATACAGTTGACTACTTATAGAGACTGATTTAGTAAAGTTAATTTCTCATTTAAATTGAGGATGTATTAATGAGTTTCCAGTGATACGCCTGTGAGATGTAATTAAATTAGCTTATAAGTCAGAATGACTAGTCTACTAATCTCACTGTCTACTCCGAGTCTTTCTTGATTTATTGAATAACATATTCAGTTCTCTAATATTATTTTACCTTTAGCTAGTTAGAAACGTAGTTATACCATTAGTTAGAATGACTACTGCACTACAGTACATATTGAACCAAATTTAATTCTGCTTCAGTGGCGACATTTACACATTTGAGTTTTGGGTGATCATGATGCTCAGTGATGTGATGTTGTCTAGTAACTCAACAGTCACAAGCCTCAGCGATCCTTGACAGTGACATTACTGTAGTTTCGATATCTCCTTGAGCTTGAATGACCCAATAATTAATATTTCTTAATTAATGTATAATAAAGTAGATTCCAACTTAGACACCAATAATATCTGTTCTTGAGAACATTTTCGGAGATTGCAGAAAAATTAAGCAACTAAGTAATGCAATTATTACACGTCACAGCGACCATAATCGTTGAGTCTACTGTAAACTTTAGAGAGTTCTTGATTACAGATACTTTAATTATTCAACATTTCAATATTTAATTCATGTTCCCATAATGATTTTGAGTCATATTTGTGCAACAGATTCGGGACATTCGTTATGCGTGTAGTAACATACAAGGTAATTTTATAATATAACTACAGGGCAGGGCAAAGTACAGTCAGATGTGTACTGATGCTCAGTACTGAACATTGAACTACGACCCGAGTTCAACGGGAGTTATGTAGGGAGTTATACTTCGCTTTCGCTTTGATGTCCAAAGGGCTTGGAAAGGATGGGGGAGGTAGAGGGATGGGGAGATCAAATTCAGGAAGAGGATGCGGGTGTAGAGAGAGAGGAGGATTGAAAGTTCGGTGGCCTGTCCACCATGGATTGACATATGTGTATGTGTCGTTTGTTTGTGTATGTGTTATGTTGGGTTGTCAGTACATTGGCTGGGGGGGGGCTAGTGTTTGTGACCTTGTTGGTGTCCTCAAGCACTAGAGCCGATGGAGTTGGCTGAGGGAGGCTAATCTTAACAACATCAGGGTAGTCACACCTCTGACATCACGACAAATGTTTTTTTGGTTTTATATTTTTTTTGTAGTAGTTTTATTTGTTTATATTATTTTTTTTTTTTTTTTTTTTTTTTTTTTTTTTTTTTTTTTTTTTAGATCGGGTCCGGGATGGGCCACTCATCTGGGTCGTCTGGCAGGCCGCTAAGTATTAGAGGTCTTGGGAAGGCCTCATCGTGGATGTGTCTGATCACTTTTTGTTGGAGAGTGATTTTTCTGGTTCTGTGTGGTGGTTCGCGGATCTCGTAGTCGCTGGTGGTGTTTTCTGCTACGTAGGGATCTTCGGGGTCTGGGATATACATAAAGGGAGTTATAACTAACGGTTATAATCTAACTAATCGATATCTAACCTTTAACTAACGGGAGTTAGTTATCCAACACTTAGACATCATTTTTGTATAATAATGCATCCTTATTGTATTAACCACAGTAATTACTAATTTTACTAATTCGTAGAATTAATCCTGTTAATATTTTCTATTGTGACGCTTTTCTTGCCAAATTCTTCCTAGTTTCAATGACGCCGGGAGGCAGCGACAGGCTAAAACACGAATTCTCTCCACATTCAGTTGAACCTAAACATAATTTAGTTAATTATGTTCTTTTACTGAGGATAATCGTTTATTTAGGTCTTTTATTTATATAGCATATTACTGCTTACTTAATTCGTTTGTTTAGGGTAAATTAACAACTACAGTGGAAAATATTGCAATGTAAAACAATCCTATAAATTAGTTCTCTCATTCATTTAACACAGTCTTAATAGGCTGACTTGCATTGTGCAAAATTATATTGCACCTTAATACTTTCATCAGTGACATTAGTACTTGTCCCTATTCCTTACTTCCCTAATTAATTACAAGTAAGTCAAATAATTTATGCTCGAGAATACTTTGGAATGTTCTGCTCATGCATATCGCAGCCAGGGAGGAAGGAGACGCCATTCCTACTAGTGACGCCATACTTACTAGCATGCTTGCAGAGAGAGACGCCATTGCAAAGATTTTGCTTAGTTTTATTATTCGTTCTTACATTTACAAGAGCGTTGCCACGTTAATTTGGCAATCAATGGCAGTGTCAAGCAACAATTGAATCTCAAGCCCATAGCTGATGTCTTATCACGGCAGTTGAAGACGAGGGACCTGGAATCGTTCCAATATCAACGGAGCCTTGGCCCAGCAACTATTAATAACCTTTCATATAGCACTGTGTACACATGTTTATATATTAGGATAGTTGTCGTTAGGTTGAGAAATTAACATCAAAATCCAGTACGTTTACTCTCTACCCATATTCCATAATTTATATAGGAATATATATATCGCCATGATACCTGTAGAAGAATTCTGCAGTGACATATATTGATTTAGGAAGAATTATGTATTATGAAATGTCTGTAATTAGTTACATAGAAGATTTCTACTATGTAATTGCCTTCCAGCTCCTGAGTCCACGTCAAGTGAGGTGTTAGGCTTCCCCACCTTCACGTGCAACAATTTGTCTGACGCAATACATCGTCAGTGAAGTGTAGCAATTCATCTCTCAATTTACAGCTAAGCTGTCACCCTTATTTGAGTTAGATAACTAACAAATATAGATACTTTAATGATCTCCTAATGAGATGAATATTACTAACACATTGCTCTAGTTATATATTAGTTTATATTATCGTAGTATTTTCAGGTGCATATGCCTCTAATTATTATTACTTAATTCATTCAATATTCATTTACTTTTATTTAATTCATTGATGAACCAGCACTGAAATTATGCTTGGGATATATTTGTGGGAATTTTTTACCCATCATATCTAATAGTCATCTAAGAAATGTATCATATCTATATCATACCTATATCATATCTAAATCGTATCAAAATCATATCCGAATCACAATAGATTCATTATATATCTTGATCCTAGATGACAATGCCACTTGGATCACGTACACCATAGGGCTCTATAGGTGCCTACGTGACTTTGTGCATAATCTCTCAAGGATCCAGAAGCTTCTAGAAGGATTTGTTAATTAAAAAAACTATTGGAACATTGATTCAATTTCCGGTAGGGATTATAAATCGAATCCTTAATAAGAATCAGTGGTACTATCAAGTGCTACTTATAATCTTTAAATCCTATATCTAATTATATTATAATCACATCTTATCTCAATCATAAGTCTAGACTGTAAAAATAATCAATCAATGTTGACAAGACCACACACTAGAACGTGAAGGGATGACGACGTTTTCGGTCCGCCCTGGACCATTCTCAAGTCGATTGTGATGAGGAAGTAGAGAGACAGGCAATAAATAGGCAAGAGAGAGCTGAGGAGCAAAGTAAGGTGTAGTAGAGGGGATAGTAATATTAATAAGAGCTGCAGAAGGCCTATTGGCCCATACGAGGCAGCTCCTATTATAACCACCAAAAGAGAAGGAGATAGGAATAAGAAGAGGATAGCAAGGGAGCGTGGGAGAAGAGAGAAAGAAAAGGAAAGAGAAAGAAAGAAAATAGAAGGGGTAGGCTTATGTTAGATCACATTTGTTAGAAAGATTAGAGTATTTGAGTATATACTGTGAAAGGGAAGAGTCCACAGCAACAAAGCCAGGACTCATGTTCATGTTAGGTACAATCAATCAATATTCATTGAAAGCTACCCCTTCTCAAGGGAGAGGGAGGGGCATCTGGGGAACAAGAAGCGCCCACGACACCCCGGGGCACTTGGCGTTTGTTGACAACACAGTGAACAAGTGTGACAGATCCTTAGCAAACATTATTTAGCTCAGGACATCTTATCTAATATCTTTATCACCAGTGAATACTCTCTAGAACTGGGGGAGTACCTGGACAATATATCTACAAGGAAAATCCTAGAACATTTATATCTAAATAAGAGTGTGTAGTGGAATACATAGTGACACTGTCTCCACCACCTTCATTCCTAATCTTCATCAACTATCATCCCTCTGCAACTGCAAGGACAATCACGTAGCAACGCTACTAGATCATCATACAGCAAAGCTGTAATAAAAAATATAGTGCCTAAACTCGCGACAAGAGAGTTATCAAGTCTGGCACACTGTCAGACAGGCATCTGGCATTCAAAATAGTATATTGAGGTTATTGAGTGTATTAATTGGCCAATTGTATGCTTGTGTGACTTTAATATACCCTATAAGTCTGTCTGTTGATTATAAAGCGAGGCAACGCCTCATATCTCAGTAAGTTTATTAATTTTAAAGATCAGCAGTAGAATCTTATCCAAGCACTAGACGTCATGAGTGTCCATTGTGTCAGAAAAGATTCAGTCGCAATAAATAAACAAGACCTCATAAGTGTCCATGGTGTTGGAAGAGATTCAGTCAGGCTGATTGTACCTCATCATATAAATTGAATATAAATACATTGCAGATATACTTGAATATATAATTTAAGTTAACAATTGCTTGCTTAGTTATTTTTTAAGTAATCATATAAGTTCATTTAATTGAATATAATTTTTAGTACTTAGTAACAGAACTTAGACTACATTTAAGGTCATTTAATATCATACTTTTACAATTTAAAATCTAAATTGTTGTGTTGTTTATAATATAAGTGTATTGGCTGTTAAATTAATAGCTATGGTGCTAGGCTAGACTATGTACATGTTTAAATCTCTGACTTAAACAGAGCCAGTGTTCAGTCATTATACTGAATTTATTAAATCTTATCCTTGTATAAAATACAAGCTGATGTGAGATACCTGTTGGCAGGTGGACTGTGGATCTTCAATCAACCTATCAACTAATTCATTCACCCCACCTGCTCCTTACAGCCCACAATCTGTCATTAGGAAAAGAGGAGCTAGGATTTACAACCCTAGCTAGAGATTTTAGTTGAATTAATTTGCAGACAGTAATTTTTAATTTAGTTCAGTACGAGTCCCTGGTAGTCTCCTCTCGTATCAATCTCAGCAGGTTTTTCCCACAATATTAATCTTTTTGCATGTAACCTTCCATTTTGGGTGAGAGGATTTCACTCATAATACAGTCCCTCTAATAATCAGTGCATTATTAATTAAGAACATCCATAGGACACTAGTTCCTGGAGTAAAATATCATACCACTAGCTCTACCCTGTTTTCCACTCATCTCAAAAAGTGGTGGTCCATCGTAAGCTATCGAAAATAGTATTAATTTAATTGATTTACATGAGTCGTTTTCCCACGTAGAAGCAGTAAGAGGAGGTATGGGCCAAGAGGCCTTCTGTAGTTACTTCCATTCCTATGTTTTCATACCCATTGTTTCGTGTTCTGTCTTCTGTTTGTCACCTCACCCAAAACTTCTGCCATATTACCTCACCCAAAACGAGAATAAGTGTGATGAATTTTTGTGTGTAAACTAAGTCTTTGAAAATGTAATAAGCATTACGAAACTCGTTCAGGCGTCAGATCAGATATAAAGAATGAATTTTGAAGAGTTAATTTTTCAATTACCCTCGACAGTGAAGGAAAACTTAAGAAATATTGAGAAGATTCGTGTTAAAATTATTAATCTTACCCTTTCGGTCATATTCAACAACATATGTTTACAAGAGAGACTGCTACCAAAATATATGAATAGGAAAATATATATATATATATATATATATATATATATATATATATATATATATATATATATATATATATATATATATATATATATATAATAAACACAAACAGAATGTATTGGAAACGTTTTGTGGAAATTTAAATCATACAGTCTGTTATCAAAATAAATTAAAATAATAAATAAGTTACTATATAAATTAAGATAAATTAATAAATTGTAAATAAATAAATGTTATGAGTCAGTTTTCCCCACAATACACAAGATCCACATCCTGGGGATAAATTATAAGCATCTACACCCAGTGCTCCACATCCTGAGGGCAAGTCATGACAAGTTTTCTATGATGTCTTAACTTTACACCTGCCAGAAATACTGTACACACTTTGACATTATTAATGTAAATTCACTATTAATACAATTACCTGAATCCAGACATATTCAGTTATGTATTTACTGCTTTCTGAAAGAAACTTGCTTACAAGTATACAGAATGTTAACTTATGTTTTTACATATATAAACGTTACACAAAATCAGAAATAAACTAGCAACCTACATAAAACATAGAACAGAAGAATTTCTTAGCTGTTGCACAATCTGCAGGGTTCTGTAGGCGGTGCAAACGGTCCTGAATCATGTCACTCAGCTCTTTGGCCTCTCTCTCCCTCCAGCTGTCCGCCCCGTCCAGCTGACTCAGCTGCCACAGGTCGTGCTGAAGTACACTGAAGGTGTAACATTAGTCAGGAACGAGCTCACCGCAGTACACTGATAGTGTCACTTGTGGAATGTTATGACCCAACCTAACCAGTTTACCCAGTTTAAATTTATGTCTTTCTATATTGAAATGACATTATATACGCGTTATTGTATTGTATTTTTATTATATATGCTATTTTATTATATTTTTATTATATGATATGTTTTGTCGAGAGTGTTAACTGCTACCTTCGAGGTGCGGTTCCTGCCACTGACACTACTCCCCCCTCCAATCCTTTGTATGTGTGTGTTGCCAAGAATTACCAACCTGTGCAGAGGTTGCTAGCCTCTTGTTAGTATTGTGTGTGTGAGCATATATATATATATATATATATATATATATATATATATATATATATATATATATATATATATATATATATATATATATATATATTATATATAATGGAAAACCTGAGATAAAACAAACATCTTGATAAAGCTCTTCTTTACTTTTAAGTTAAAGCAATGACGTTTCGAATACGTCCGTATTCATCATTAGATCTAAAAAAAAAAAAAAACATTACTCACAATAAAATAAATAGCAAAACAAAGATCTCATGCTGAACACAAATGCCTATCAGGAAAGAAAATAAATAAATATATATCAAACGACACTGATATAA